>UELX01000658.1:0-66354 GCA_900480035.1 Eupelmus urozonus | reverse complement strand
GCATTTATTTATATCTAAAAAAAAGTTGTAAATAATATGATTTTTATTTTATAATCATATAACACATGTAATATAATATTTTTGTTCTAATCATTAGAATTTGTTTAATTAGACATAAATATTAATTTAAAATATTTTTTTCTCTTAAGTAGTCGATTTTTTTGATTAATTTACCACAAAATGCTGCTCTTAATGAGCAATTTTTGAAAATTTTATTAATTTTTTTTATCACTTTCGTAAAAACGTATTTTTACAATTTTGTCGTTTATTTTATACTTAAAATGCAATACAATTATTTTAAAATTTTTTCATTCAATTTTAAATGATTTTTATTTCGTTTTCCTTGTACGTTGTCCATCTTGCCCGGCAATTTTTAAGCACCTCAAAATTTAATGATTTTTTCATCTTTTGTTTTTTATTTGTTAAAATTATTTTTGAGAGCTGTAATTACATGGATACGTTCCTTTTAATGTCTAGTTTGTAACAAATTTTTTAAAGTGAATTTTATTTTTATTCAGTATGTTTTTTTTGTTCATTTTCCTTTAAGGTGTTCATGTTGCCCGGGTCTCTCCTAAGAACTTATTTTTCAGTATTTGATCAACATTGACAATGGAAAATAATTCTTGTCTTAAGTTTCAGGACTCTAAAATATTGATAAATTGGTAGGTTTAATATTTGTATAATTTTCTAAAACCTTATTGTAGAAATGGGGGTGCTAGTAACTTAAGGGCTGTTATTTTCAGCTTTTTTTAGCAATAATTATAAGCTATATTTTTAAATTAAGCGAGTTTATTTTAAAGTCATATCTACGAAAATAAAATTATAATATTTATATCAATCGCTATTATAACTGAAAATAATAGTTATTAGTAATCCTATTTCAAGAGCTAATATTCGACAAAACTGTAAATATATCTATAAAAAGGGAAAATAACAGAAAATAATTGTTAATAATTGCTAACTATATAGTTATATATCTATTTTTAGAGGTTTTATTTAACGAAACTGAAAATAAATATAAATAACTGATTATAACTGGAAATAACTATTAATTTCTGGTATCGATACCTCTATTTCTACAGTGTTATTCAATATACCTGGAAATAACTGTTATTCATATCTCAAACTGATATTTTCAGTTATTTTCATTATTTACAAAATCGAAAAACTAAAAGTAAAATTCATTAAGTATCGATATTGATCGTCTTAGATAAACAGTCGAAGAAAATTGTACTAGACGTTAATGAAACAAAATTGTTTAAGTTTGAGTTTCAGAAATGAAGAGTAATATATGAATATTCTACATGCGCGAGTTCATAATACATTGGTCGCATACTCGTATCCCCTGCACAATACGCGCGCGCACACACACTCATACACACGTACACACATTCGTACGCACACATATACAAACACACGTGCGCACGCACCCACGCAGTCATTTTCTGAAAGTAGCGTTTGTCGATTTTAAATACTTCAAAACATATTTCCAACATATTTATTTCAAATTATTGATTTCTTACTGCATATTAATATGTCATTAATAAATTTTCACAGTATCAGTGCTGCATACTTTTTTGGTTGAACGAGGAAAATTATTTCTAAATATTTTATATTCTCGATGATAGTATAGACTTTTTATGATCATTTATTATACTAAAATTTGTTATCTTCTTGTATTATTTTAAAAAAAATATTGTGAAAAGGGAATTGAGGTATCGATTAGCTAGGATATAAGTAACAACTACAGTTTATGTACGCATAAATTAGCACAATCAATGGAAATTGTACGTTTTTCTTTATTTCGGACCAATCACGAAAGGTACATCGTACATGACAAGAAAAATATTTAATGCACATCACATACATGTAAATCACGCTAATGTACGTTTTTTTCCTATATCCATTCAACGCCAATCAATTTAGGTACTTTTAATATGTTTTTAATCATCATTAATATGTCTATAGAACATTTTTCCTGAAACATCTACCACGTACATTTCATTTTCATTTAACACTCGATCTCGATCCATGTATATTGTATTTCATGAATATATATAATTATATCTTTCATCTGTGTTCTCATCGACATACCCATCTCATCATATATGTATATATATATTTCTTTATTCTGTCATTTTTTTATAACATCTTTATAACCCCTTCTTTTTAAGATATTTTAATTAAATTTGTAAAGCAAGGCAATCGTCTTGCAGTGGTTTGCAAGCGAGATACTCGATTGTTTGTACGACATGAAAATATACACACGACATTATATGCGAATAATGTGTATGTAGTAATATAAGTATAACGGGACTCGCGAGAGACATTTCAAGCAATTAAAACACCAGCCTGCAGCCATTTCTCTATAACGTATACTTTAATGTGCGCACAGTATAAACAAATATACGCCTCCCAAGGCATGTATAAATTGCATTTTGATTATGTGTCTTTTGTCATGAGGCTCATCGGCGAGGATGAGAAAATTTACAAATAAATTTTGATTTCATATATGTGTATCGAGCGAAACTAGTAATGTTTTTATTAAGAAAACTGCAGGTTTAATTGTGAAATTTCCCTCGCTTAACGGCGCTTTCTTCATTTTTTATTGTATACTTGTAATCATTTTTTACGCGCGCACAATATGTTGTATATATATATATATATATATTTATATATTTAGATCTCTGACAAAAGTATATGTACATATATTTTTTTTTTTAAATATAGAGAAATATCTTTTTTTTTTTTAATTATGTATAATATATAATCATTTACGAATAAATGTTTCATTTAAAATAGAGAACAATATAGAAATACTGTGAGTTAAAAGGTATTCATTATATTTATATATATATGTATATGTATGTATAATATAATATTAAGCGTACATTTTTGGACGACGTTCTCACGCCCACGATCGCGGAACGTTTATTAATATACTATAGTGCCTTTCAATGTGATTATTACTATTATTATTGTTGGTATCATTATTACTGCGTTTTTTCTTTAGTCATTAACATTATTATTATGAAAATGATCGGACAATAGGCTTTTTAACAGTTAGTAAAATGTGATTTCTTTTTTTTTATCGTGACACCTTTAACGTGTTATTAACGTGTGGATCACTCATATACAAAAAATTTTAATAGGATCATCGTGTCCTCTTCTTTTTTTTTTATCATCATTGATTAATGAAAAAATGCAACTTGAACATTGAATCTTGCCATGCATATATAAGTAGATATACATAAGTAAGTAGCAGCGCGTGAACAGTAATGAGACAGTTCTTAAAGAAAAATACATAGTAGGCGAATTATTTTACACATATATATATATATTCTTTGGTATGTGTAGGCCGCAAGTATGGTAATCTTGCTGTTTTTTGCGCAACTTGCTCGACTTTGAAAAAATTTTAGTGTTAAATTGAACGAGCCTGGAAGTCGAATCGAGGCTCGAGAAGCTGCTTCAATGTAGACAAATGTATGTTACTTTGTTTTAATTTCCATTCCTCGTCAAACGGGCATGAAAATATGCGTGCCTTTGTGGACGAATAATTATTCTTAATAAAGTCTTGCACTTTCTTATAGAAACTATATAAACTTGCAAAAATTCTACCAGTGCAGTAACGATGAATTTTTCTAGAGAAGTGTGCTGCAAACGTTTCGTCTTTAGTAGGACAAAGGAAACGTATACGCGTAAAGACGTTTAATAATGAAGGGCACAATTTATCAGACTGTTATTTTTAATGGACATTTTAAGCGTAATTTTTTAATGCCCGTGCGCATCGTAAAAATGTTGGATAAATTTTAAATAGACAGAGAATAGAGTCAAAGAAATTAAGAGATGCAAATTATAATTGATTAGATCAATGATTTCAGCCGGTTGGCGGTATATTATAGAAAAGTTATAGGACTATAATGTATGTTAATTAAGCCCACAATGCGTTACTTTGTAACATAGATTTTACAATGTTTGATACTAATATGTATGTGAAAATGTAGAAATGATCTTGATTACATTAGAAATTATCTCTAGCGTTTGAAAGATATCTTTATTCCTTTTAAATTTAAATTTATCTAATATAATAATCTATTGTTTGAAATATTAATATAAGAAGCTTGTAACGATCAATTAATTATTCACACCATCAAGATAATAGTTTTATCGTAGGTATTCCATGTGTTTACATATTATAATTTTTATCGTGATATTAAAAGGAATAGTACCAAAAAAATAGATTATTTACGTAAAAAGTTTAGCATTATACATATATACGTATATGTATCAACACATGATGCTAGAAAATAATACTCAAATGATTTGCGTAATAAATAGTCAATTAATATACGGGACTTGTTAAAATTGCGACAAATTTCAAAGTTTGATTTGAACTTTCTTCGTCAGGAGGTATAAATGTAGCATAAAAGCATATGATTCGATGTTATAAAAACCTTAACTTTAATTAGAAGCTGAATTCCTTTAATTGTCAATGGCGAAAACATCCACCATAATTAAACTTGCCAAAAGTGCTTTATGACGGAAAATCTGCGTCTTTCAGCTGTATGTTTCTTCAATAGCATCCTTGGCACGCAAGAATTTTTCTTGTCAGACATTTAAAGAATTCATATATTATTTCATAAGATTGTATTACTCTTAATAGGCGCATACAATCTACAGTCCTTGTAGATTTCAAAAAACGATTCAGCTTCTAAAGGCTTGATTTATACTTATTTGTAATATTAATTCGCACTTTCATAACTGCATTTAGGCATCCCGACCAACGAAAGTATACACGGAAATAAAAAATTCAATAATTGTTCAAAATTTTAGAAAATATAATTTTAAAAATTTTAGTCACACATTTTATCTCCGACTCGCCGTCAGTATAAGCGGATACTTATACAGCAAACACCTTGACATCTTGCTCAAATCAATGTCGCATATGTCGGTTCATGACGTTGTAAAAGTTGCGTAGTTAAAACTTACATATTTAAAAACGATGTGCAGCAAAGAAACGAGAAGGAAAAAGTGCGAATGAAAGAGAGCGCGCGCTCGCGAGAGAGAAAAAAGAAGAGAAAAAGTAAAAATGGCAATGAAGTAAATGAAAATTAATGGAGCATATGCCACATGGCAACGGCCTTCCTCGGCGAGTGGGTCATGTGTAGCCAGTGCTCCTTGCTCGGGTTGACGGCTCCGCTCTCGAGGGTGGCCGGCGAGCCTATTCCGGGTCCCACTATGCACGAGCCGACGATCGCGTTGTTGCCGATAAGCTCGCTGCTCGAGTCCAGCACGCAGATCTGGGAGAAGAATAGAATTCGAGTAAGATAAGGGCGAGCGATGAATATTCTTGGTAATAGATTTTTTGAGATTTATTAATGCCTATGTTTTGTCAATTAAATTTTAACAAAAATAAATAAAATTAAGGATTTTATAAAAAAAATAAACTTTAGCATTTTTCAAAATTTTTGCCTAAAACATGAGAAAACAAAGAAAAGTCCTAAAAACTTTTAATGAAATGAAATTTTCTATAACGTACTTCGATGGCAGAGGAGGCAAGCGAGGAGGCAGGTACGTTAAAAGACATGGCCTCGTTCCAGACGGGGCACCTGGTCGCCTTGCGCACGGCAGTCTTCTTCTTCTTGACCCTCTTCTCCCCACAAAGCAGGCCCACCTTGACAAACGGATCGAGACTCTCCTTCCCCGGCGCAGGAAACAGGTTCCTCGCCTTGAGCACGACCAGCGTGAGCCGCTCGGCCGAGGGCAGGTACGAGAGCGAAATCAGCACCTCCTGGGTCTCCTCGGGCGGCTTGCGCTCCCTGCCGATCTCGCCCCAGACCTCGACCGGCTGGGCCGCCGAGCTTAACTCTAGCTCGTCGAGGGCGATGCGCACCGAGCCGACGACGTCGTTGCGCGAGAACCGGTCGTAGTCGAGCACCTGGAGCAGCAGCGTCTTGTCCTGGAGCTCCTCGTGGCTCACCGGGAACTTGAAGTGCTGGTCGAAGAAGGGGTTGGGCTCGTTGCGGTGGATCGGCGTCTGGCGTTTGCGCGCGTCAACCTCGGGGCTGAGGCTCAGCTTGACGTAGGGGTCGTTGAAGCCGCCCTGCTCGCTGCCGGCGAGCTCCTGCGCCTCGATCAGGTGGACGTTCAGGTCGGACTTGTCGAAGTCGTAGCTGAGGCTCAGGTGCAGCTGGCCCAGGTTCTTGCCCGACCTGCGCTCGTTAACCAACAGTTTTATTTAAGCGTCTTTTTTATGTTGTTGTGCTTTACTTTTTTACTATAGCCACTCGTGAGTTGTTGGAAAATTGATTAATTAAACTAGTAAATTAGCGAAACAGCTATTTTTTAAACTAAATGTGTATGGAAAATTTATGGGTCATATACTTATTTAATAACAGTATATCAGGGAATTTGTCGATAACCAATTTCAATATTAAATAAAATTAACCTAGTTTTCAGCATTCGAGATTTTTGCCAGTATTTCATATTTAATATAAATAACAATTGTTTGAAATACAATACAAAAATGAGTTATTTTTCATATCAATTTATGCCAAAAAAAGATTCAAAAAAACAAAAATAAAATACTTTTCCGTAGATACAATTATTTTCCTAATTGGTTTTCCAGCTGCCTATTTTTAACAACAGACGCCTCGCGTATATTATTGAAAGCGAAAAGGCAAAAAAACATGCAGGCACGCGCGCTGAAATCGATAATTAAAAAGAAAATTAAAAAGAAAATGAAACGCGCGATTTTTCTTTTTAATTAAACGTAAAAGAAAAAATCCCGAACGGCGAATACTGTAGAATAAGAGCGCAATGAAAATAAAAGAGAAGCGCGTGTGGCTGAAACAAGTGTTCAGAATATAGCTCACCGGCGCGTACTACTGCTGAGAAACAAAGGCCCATCCCTGCGCTGATAAAGGTCGGGCTGGATCGAGCCGAGCGGCGAGGCCGGAGGCACCGAGCCTCCGTCACTGCGAACAAACAATGCGTTATCATTACTCATTTGAAAAAGTGCAAATTGCAGATAAAATGAAAAGAAAAAATGACTTACCTGCAGGCGGCGAAGGAAGCACGGGGCGGAGGAATGAGGAGGGGCGAGAGGCACCGAGCTGGACCGCTGCTGCTGCTGCTGCTCGTCGACGCGTTGGGCCTGGGCGTCGAGCAGCCGGACGAGCTGGCGCAGACGAGGGCCACCTGCGAGCCCGTCAGAGACGAGAGCGAGCCAGAGCCGTGGGGATGGCCGGGGAGTGGACTGGGGCAGCGGGCGTCCAGAGAGGCTGCGCGCACTGGCGATGGGGATCTGGAAGTTGATGGTGTGAGCGGTGAGTTTTTATTTGATTTTGTGAATTTGGATTAGTATTTTTATGTATTTATTCTAATATTGTTTTAGCAATTATTTTTCAAACATTCAGTTAAAGTCTTGAGCGATCTTACAAGTTATGAAGCCACGTGGCTTCAAGAATTAAAAAAAAAAAATTTTCATAATTACATTTTATTAATAAATTCGGAAAATTGTATTCACTAAAATAATAACTACTTTTTTTATTCTAACAAGATTTAATAACACTATTAAACAGAGATTTGAAATTTTAGGGCAAACGATTTCGATGAGGTTTTGGATACTTAATAGTCAAATTCAGAATCTTACAATATATTTGAAAAATAATTGATTGTACGTTAGGGGTTTTACTGAAATGCTTCTCGATCAGAGCAGCTAATTTTTACTTGAGATCACTTTTTAAAAAGAAAAAAAATCTAAACAACGTTTCAGGGAAAAAGTTTGAATCAACATTTATTACATAACAAAATATTAATCCAATTTGTTGCACAACCAGTTGCATAACAAAATATTAATTCGATCAATAATCTGTCAGTGCTCAAAGATGGATATGAAAAATTATTCAAATTTAAAAAATAAAAAAAAATATAAATTACCTTTATTTAGTTATTTGAAAAATTTTGGAGCGCAAAAGAAAGCATAAAAAACATTCACATATTTAAAGTTAAATACTCATAATTAAGCACACAATTCCGTCAAAATAAAACTGACAATCCTAGAGCATTACTTTCGTCCAACCAATCAAATAAAATCTCAGTCTCCTTAAAACTCACTTTTCCACCCAACTCAACTAACCTTATCTAAAAAGTGAAAAAAAAAATCAATCTCAATACCTGGAGCCCCTACTGGGTGGATAGGAGGAGGCGGCATGAAGGAGCTCGTGATTGTGATGTCGACCGTCGGGTCCGAAGGCTCGGATCTGGGGACTGGGTGTCGCCGGCACGCGCTGCTGCGGCTGCCTCGGGTCCGTCGAGGGTTCGGGCAGCTGTTCCTGCGAGCCGGTTGACGGCTGCCTCGACAGGCTCGTCAACGTCCTTCCCATCGCGAGGCCCATACGGCTGCCTGGCCGGCTACTCTGCGCCGCTGCTCCTGCGGAAGCTTTCGTTCGTCTTCTTTTTTCTTTACCATTGGCTATTCTACTTTTATACTTTTTCTTTTCTGCTTTAGTTTTTCTGTTCTTTGCGTTTGATGTTTTATTATTTAATAGCTTTTTTCTGCTAAATCTCTGTACTTTTTGCAAGTTGATTCTTAAAATCGATAAATTTTCCGAGCTCGTAGAGACAACGCGATGTGTTTTTTAATTGGGTTAGTACTATACGTTAATGAAACTGTATTAGAGTTACTTAATAATTTGTAAGAACTTTATGAATATAGTTGTTATAATAATTTTGCGCTATTTACTCAAAGTTACTCAAAGTTACTGTGGATACTTCAAGTAAAACACAAATGTCAATCGAAACACTATGGAAAAGATTATGTTTGAACTACTTTTTATTAAAACTTCTTGAATTTTTAATCATATCTAAAGCTCTAAATATTATTATTTATACTCAATTACATGGAATGCAAATTTAAATTATCTCTTGAATGATAGCTGAAGCTAATGTTTCGGATATCTGACGCTTCCCTTATTAGTGCGACACAATTAAAAGCTTTCTGCATAGAAAGCTTATATGTATCAAATAGCGACCTAATAAATATGTTAAAGTTTTATTCATAAAATTCATAATAAAGGAATAACTTTTAAAAATAACTTAATTATTTAACTGTTTATATTAGAGTGTAAAATTTATTAATCGTGACGATTCTTAGTTGATATTTTACTTTTTATTGTTTGAGAATAAAAACAATACAACTAATAAAAATGTATGAATCGATAATAGTTTTCTAATAAAAAGCCCCAGAGTATCGTGAATTATTATTCCTTTATTCAGCTCTTATTTCAAATAAAAGCTTCGTTTAAAAGAAAGAAACAAAATCAAAGTTCGATTAAATAGTATAATATAGGGTTAAAATGGCTTGCCTGATTCAGTCGTCGCAGATGGTTGAACAGCATGCTGTTCTTTGGCGACGTTGAACTCCTGCAAAAAGAGACAGAGAGAGAGGGCTAGAGAGACAGTGGCGGATAAGGTCGGTGGTGGGTTCAAACAGCAACAAGTGCGGCTCTGCTTTGTCTCTGCGCGTATATACGTTGTTGGATTCTTCCGAATCCGTTCGTAGACCAATAATGGCCGAGTTACTGCATTATCTTTAACTATTATTGGGATGGTAATGTTCGTTTTATATGTCGCACTTTTTTTCGCCAATTGAGATTAATTTTTTTGGCTCCAGTTGTTCGTTTCATTTGAGATCTAATTGTACTAATTCTTTTTCTTTTAGTGTCTAAACTTTTCATAGTTTTTTTTTATTTTTAAAGAAAGTTTCTATTATTTCTAAAAATAAATTAGTTATGAGCTGAACCACAAAATCTTAGAATACAGCCTAAGTTAAACTTGATTAAAAATAAATAAAATATTTTTTACTTTTAAAAATAGTCGAATATAATTTTGGTTAATATAAAGTTGTAATATAAACTGTGTATACTTATCATACATTAATTTGGTACATTCTAGTTATTTTTATTATGCTTAAAGTATAATACTACCCAGTGTTAATAATCTTGAATTTTGACTTATATCCACTTACTATAGATTTTCAAGTCAACCAGTTGATGAATTTATGCCCGATAGGACTTCAAATTTCCTTCATAGTAGCAATTTAGAATCATTAAATAAACATTAGACTCACTTGTGTACGTAGCTTTCACTTTTACAAAAACTTTATAAGTTGGTACAAAAGTCAATAAATTCAAAGTTTTTTTCTAGCAGTACTAGAGGCACTTAAGTAAATCAAAATGGTATATCAAATAGAGAATACTAAATCTTTACATTAATAAAAAATATGATATAGGTACTATTTGTAAAAGTAAAAATTATTTTTTAACTCAGAATGGATTCCTTAATTTATTGTGGTTTGCTAACAATTGATAGAATCATTTCAATTAATTTTCATATAAAAAAGTTGTTTTTTTTTTTGCCTAGCGGGGCAAAAGTACCACTTTTCCTCGCGACGCCCGATTACAAAAGTTGTAATTTCGACCTCGCTAGGCAAAAAATAGTATACATACCACGAGAGCAAATAAAGAATGCCTCAGATCGCATGTTTGTCACCCTCGCCTTCGGCTCGGGTGACAATTACCATGCGATCTGAGATATTTACTTTTGCTCTCTAGGTGTGTAATGTACTATATATGATTCAAGTTTTAAAAACTTGAACTGCAGACAATATTAAGTATGTAAACATACGATTATTGATAAAAAGTTTTGCTTTGAAATCAGTGATAAACAGTTTTGTTTTCACTTGACTACCGAAAAGCAAAATGCGTTGTTTACATTGAGAAAAAAATTTTCAAATCAAATATTTTCTTTATAATAGTACTATTAAAATATTTATTTAATTCAAATAGATATTTACTAAACTAAAGTAATAATTCATTTAAAATAAGTTTATTTTTTAAAAGTAAATAAACGTTTATTTGAATCAAATAAATATTTGAAAGAAACTACTTATTTGATTTGATAAATTTTTTCTCTCAGTATACATATCTCATAAAATTAAAGCGTGAGTGAATTATTATTTTCCAATAAAAAATTGAAACCCGGACGAGAAAAGTTTAATTAATCGTCGAATTACCGAGGGAGACAGCGCGCCAGGGAAGTTTTAAAGCTGCCGGCCAGTCGAAGAGATAGACGAGATCATTCTCCCAACAAGTCGGCGTACAACAAACTTTTGTCCCAATAACGCGAGTTTAATTAGCTGTCAGCGCTTACAGGATCCTGAGCAATCGGTGTAATGCCGAGCCAATAATGCCATTCTCCATTGACTCAATTAATGTCGCTCGCACAATGCAAAAGCCTCGCTTTTAGCGTAAGTGCCGGGGCTCTCTCGACGTTTATAAAAGCCAGGACAATAACGCCGAATACATAAGCATCCGCTCTCGGGCGAAAACAGTCGATGATTATCAGAAAAAGCCATGAAAAAAGAAAGCCGAGGGAATTCGATAAATAAAATTGACCTACAAAGGTTACGAGCAGTCGGTGCGTTATCGAGCTCTCGGCCAGTGTGCGGCTCGCTCTCTCTCTCTCTCTCTCTCGAAAAGGAAAAAAAATAAATGTTTTCGATGTATCGTTGAGATAAGATCGCTGGGAGAAAAAGCGGGATAGAGCGAAATGAGCTCCTTGAATTATTAAGTTTCGAGCCCGTGCCCGAAGGGCCGCTAAGCTAGTTGTGTATTATTTTAAGCTGCTTTGCCGACATAATGTCGGTCGGCTCGGCACGCACCAGCGGATATCTCCTTATAAATAATCCTCCGGCTTCTCGCGCACTCGAGGATGTATGCGATTCTCGAGCTCTCCTCAAGGATCATTATAATAGCGAGCTAGAATTTATCCCGACGCCTGCACGCCAATTAGCTGCGGAAAGCTCGCTCGTAAACATCGAAAGCTCTATTATACAAAAGCGAAGAAAGTTAAGGCAGACAATTAAAGTTTAAACTATCGCGTAAACATCCGTCGAGTGGAAAGGGGGTGGTACAGGCGACCGAAGCGCGAAAGAGAGAGAGAGAGAGACTGCAAATGCGTAAGCAGCGCGCGGCCGAAAGTCGAGCCAGACTGGTCAAGGATAGCTATATAGGATAACGGCGTCGTGTGCGCAACTAGTGCATGATCGTCGGCCCGCGCGAGCCAGGAATTCCTGCTGGCGTGCGTGGCAAAAAGCAGGAAGCCCGCTCGTAAAAAAGCCGTAGCCGCCTTATCTTCATATTCGCGGGAAGGGGGGGGCGTATGTACATAATAAGAGCGCCAAAAAAGGGGGAGTCTGCGGCGGCGGTGGCGGTGGCGGTGAGGGGTGTGTGTGTGTGTGTGCGGGGCGCTTTGGAGGAGGGGGGGGGGTCGAGGTGAAGGGCTTCTCGTGCGTATACGAACCTCGGAACTCGCCTGGCTGTCCTGGCTATCCTGCGCGATGCTCGAAACGGACGAGGCCGTGGAGGAGGTCCTGGCCTGTCGCTGGGTCCATCTGCCCCGGATTATCGCCACGCCCGTTATGGCCCCAATTCTGCTCGCGGCAGAACCAGCGGCGGCTGGCCCAGCTGTCGTCGATGCCTCCTGTTGCTGCTGCTGGCTGGCCGCCGCTGGCTGGCCGCACGCTAGCTCGAGCACATCGCCGAGCACCTCGGACAGCTTGTCCGGCACCTTGACGCACTTGAGCGCCTCCAAAACCACGGCTCTGGCGCGCTGTCGCCCGAAACGGAGCTTGCCACCGCGGATAGGCAGCCAAGCCCTCCAACGTTCCTGCCTCTCGCGGGCTTCCTCACTTTCGCTCCCTTCTCTCTCTCTCTCTCTCTTTTCTCAAAGCTCGCGACGACAACACACAGCGCTTGCCAGGCACTCTGGCTGCTCACTGGCAAGCAGAGAGCTGCGCGCCAGCGACGGCGACCCCCCAACGAGAGCCGACTCTGAGAGAGAGAGAGAGAGAAATCGAGGCGAAAAAACCGCTGCGTGCGCCGCAACAGGTTACCTCCCTCCAGCCCCCTCTACGCCTCCTCCGCGCGCACGTATACACTCGGATTTACGTGCAGCGTATATAGCTTCGCGCTGCGTAGCTTCTCTGCCGCGAGAAGCCGCCCAGCGCGGCTCGTCTTGGTTTTCGCCAGGTTTAAGCCGCGTCGCGGCTTGCTGGCCCTTCGCTCACCGAGTGTCCAAGCATCGGGAGCGGCGACAGGTCTAGCCTTTGTTTATGCCTCCCTCTCCGCCCCTCCGGCGCTTTGCAAAACATCAACAAAGCGCCGTGGAGCCACGCCCATGCCTTTCCAGCTTACGTCTACGAGCTTTCGTCTAAAACAGAGAGGAGCTCGAGCAGGGAGCTTTTCCAGCGGCGAGCTTTAACGTCGAGGAAATTTCCTCGAGGAAGCCCGCTCGGGGCCCCCGGAGGGGGCGAGCTTTCGAGGGAGATTGATTCGAGGGTGGGTGGCTCGCGAATCTGATAGAGAGAACGAGAGGGAGAGAGAGAGAGAGAGAGAGAGAGAGGCGGCCGCCGCTCTATCGATCGCCGAGTCCGGACGCCGCCGCCTCCTGCATGCGTACACGCGCAGTCACGGCAAATAGCCTAACCCGAGCGTCGCGAGCGCGCGCGCACGCCGACGAGCCCTGAAAGAAATATCATTCGACTCGAGAGAGGCAGAAAGCCACTCGCGAGCAATCCTCCTCAATTTTCAGCACTGACGCACGTGCTCCGAAGGATCCCGAGGCGGCAGCCAGCAACAGATAAATAATGCGAGTGGAGAGAGAGAGAGCGTCGACAGCCGCGCGCTGGAATTGAGACTGGCGGTTGCTCGGAGCAACGGAATTGTCAAAGGAATTATTGCGCTCCTCTTTGCCTTTTTAGAGCTTGCGATAATGAAGGAGAGCTTTTTTCGCTTTATATGCCGGCGGTCGGAGCGATGCTTTTACCGGGGAACGGGCCAGCTGGCTTTACAGCTGTAATTTCAAACAAAATCGATGGGATTTCGATTTTCGCGTTCTGCCGGCCGAGCGATAATGAAAGCTCGCGTTGCGCAAGATTCGATGATAGTCGCCTAGCGCGGTTGGGTCTAACATTGAGAAGTAAATGTCAAAATTGTGGTAATGAATTTTACATTTATTTTATTTACTGTACGAATTTCGAAGCGAGTATTATGAAGAAAATGACATATTTAAGGACATTTATTTTAATTTTCTAAAAGCAGTTTAAAACATGTAGCTTGGGAAAAAAGAATTAGAAACTTGAACGTGCCCCTCGTTGCTTTTATTTCAAAAGCAATTTATAAAATGAAAAAAGTAGGTCTAACAAGAGCACATCAAAAATAAAACTTTCTGAGAAGCGCTTGGATTACGTTCACTATGAAAATCAGTAATGCATGTTTTATTATACGTAATTAATTAATTTTCCTGAATTTCAAAGAATAATTATTTACTATAAACGAAGCAACTTCTAAAAAACAAAATATAACCGAAATTAGCGGGGGCTCGCCGGCTGACCTGCGGGTAATTTGGGGCCAGCTATCAGCCTCAAAGTCAAAGGTTCTCTCTCTGCTACAACGTCGTTCTCTCCTCCATTCTCGGGCGAATGCGTCGAGTGGTCGTCGTGTATGCGCGCACGACCCCCCCAAAGTACTCGAGGCTTCGCGCACAGCGGGCTCTTCTACTGATTTTTTTCAATTGCCGACGATTCATCGGACGAGCCTGAGAACCCTATATATCGATCGAGTACTTCGCTCGCTCTCTTGACTTTGTGCGCGCTTGATTCCCGAGAAATAGCGCGTGCACGTAGAAGTGAAAGGCTTTTCAGCTTTAATTTTTTTCTTTTGCCGGGGAGAGGAGAAGTTCATTTAATTATGTATTCCTGAGTGGGTCGAGTATTTTTGAAAATGTTGGAGGAGCCGTTGCTTTAGTTCTTTAATTAAAATTATCATTGAGGGAGAAGATGGGAGATAATTAAAAATTTGTATGCGGATGCAAATCGATATATTGACCGTAAAACTTAAATTTGTATTCTTCATTTTTTAATTTATGAGCAATATAGCTTTAAAATTATATTCCTGATTGAAAGCACTTTCACCTTTTAAAAGATTTATGCATTATCTCTACCAGGTCACAATTGATTGAAAGCAAAGAGCGACAAAGCTCGAGTCGTGTTATTCGACAGTCAACAAGTTACTAAGTAGTTAATCCCATGTCGGGTCAGACAGCGCGCGGTCGAACGTTCGCGTGTTGGTTACTGCTTCGAATAACCGGCTGATCCTTAACCCCGCGGGTTTATAGGATGTTGCCTTACCGACTGGTGGAAACAGTGTTGTTGTACAACGTCCTCTTATCACTGCATCTTGCACTTTCCATTGTGTTCTTTAATTCTTTGGTGTATGTACCTTATGTAGGGAGAGTGTTACTCGGATTGATTGGATCGAGGATTTTAATGTAACTTTGGGAATTACTTTTTTTATGAAATGTAATGAAGAAATTTGCATTGATAGTGTCAATTCTCAAGTTTTCAAATTTATAGGAAAATTTAGTTGAATTTTATTTTATTTTAAAAATTCAACTAATTTGAAAACTTCTGCACGTAAGAGACCAAGGACATTTTCGTTCCAGCTCGAGTTGAATTCAAATCTTTAATTTAAAAAATTGACTATAATTTAAAATTTAGTAGATGAGAAAGAATTTTTTTTATTTTTGTTCCTTGTATGAGACTATAGAGGTGTGGCTTTCTAGAAAAATTATTCGTTTTTTATGTTTCGAGATATTCATGATTTAATGTGCAATACGTGTGCAATAATTTTTCTTTCTACTATAAAAGCTCAAAGATAGTATACTGTTAAAACATTTTACAAGCACTTATTTCAACTACAAATATGTAATTAAATTCATTTAATGTTTAAAAATTAAGGATTTAAGAAAATGTTATTCATTTTTTATCATTTGTTATTACTTTTTTTTCACTTTCTATTAATTTTTAATGCCATACATAATAATTTATCTCAACTCAGCACTAAATATTATTTATTACCAATTATTTTCAATTCCGGCGATAGAATTAATTACAAATAAACTATTTTTAATAAATTATATCACGAGAAAATAAATGTAAGTAATAATTTAAGTAATAAATTAAAAAATATTTTGTAGTAAATTGTAAGAAATATGATAAAGAACTTTTCAATTTCGTATACTTATAATTACTTTATATTACTTTTTATTGTCTATTATTAATTTTCATAAACCATTTACTCCAATGATTTTCCAAAACAGAAAAGAATACCTTTTTAGGTTCAAGAAACTGGTTTAACGATAAAAATTTTAAATTCTAGTACCATGAAAGACAATTGATTAAGCCTATATTATTTAATATTATCATTAAATTAAAAACGCTTAATAATAGATAAAAAATACTTGCTTCTCCATTAAAAAAGCTTTATAGTAGTGAAGAAAGTTCTTAAATAAACACTTTATAATATGTTTTAAAGTATATATCATCACAATTCAGTCGAAAACATTCCTACGTGTTTACGTGTACTTTTATGTATATGTGTATGTGTGCCCGTTTCTTGTGTTGATTTACTTTGCGTGGATTTAGTTTACTTATGTGGATTTATTTTGTGTGTACTCCTTTGTTTTTTAGAGAAGCTTAAATACTTTTTGTGAGTTAAAAAATTTCGTTTACGCTTATATTTTACAAATTGATAATTTATTTATTAACCACAATAGATTACAAAGTATCACATTTATTGGCAAATTTGTGATTATGTCGGTAGATTTCAAAATGCATACCGTGCTAATTAATAATTACTACCGATGTTCGTAGGTCGATTCAAATAATTGGGTTTGTGCTGTTAGATACGCGATGTTTGCGTATGTTAAAGAGGTTTTAATTATCAATGGGCTTTCAAGATCACATACTGGTTATTCGGATATTGCCATTTGTACTTTAAACAATAAGTACTTTTCCCTTTAAGTAGCCTTTTGGCACTAAAGTATAGTCGGGCTTGCACACAATACATTAAAACATTTGTTATAAATTTTTATAATGCTTTTAAAAGAACTTTAAGTATCTTAAAAAGCTTTCATTGTCTTTCGAATAATAACATAGTTACATTTTTAAGTATGGTGATTGATTATATCAATAGTATTATAATCAGTTAATGTGTAGTACTAGCTTATTTGTTTGTTTTTCAGAAAAAAATAAGTTTCCTATGATTTACGATTTCTGAAGTAAATTTATATTTCATTAGATGGGTGCAGCGAAAAAGCACCTTTTTACGTCCAACAGTTTCTGCTATAAAATATTTCGAAATTATTTTTTAAATCACTTATTTTTAAAAGACAGATTGATCTTTTATGAACTGTATAAAAGCTTATTTATATTTCTATTTTTATCAAAATTTACAATTAAAAATAAAATAAATCTCTTTTTGCTTTACGTAGATTTTTTTAATTATGATATTTCGTTAAGTATGTGTATCAAGTTTTGGGATATTAGGTAATAGTTTTATAATATCTTATTATTTTTCTTAATATTATCTTTTATTTTATATTATTTTATCAAGATTATACCAAAAGTATCCCTTTCTTTTAATATAAAATTTGACTTTAAATAATACATATTACCAAATTATGTATAATTACACGTTCCCATGCGCTCACTTAACCTAGTATTGCAGTCAGTGCTGCTTAAATTGACATAATTACAAAGTTATACGGTTCCGTCGCTCTAGCAAGATTTCGGCCCTAGAACTGTTTATTCAAACATTGCTTGCAGTACAGTCCGCATATTTGTTTTATAAATTGCATTATTTATCTTGAATCATGAAAACTAAACAACAATACATTTTTATTTCAGTTAAAATTTTTTTCAGTATACAAATAAAGTTTTAATGAGACAGATCGAAAAACAAATTCGTAATAAAAAAGAAATTACTGTTTACAATATTAATACAAATAGAGTATTTCATAAATTTGATAACGAAACTATACCAAATAATTCTCATTAAAAATTTGAAACTATAATTTATTATCGATAATTCTCAGGATAAAAATGTATATAAAAAGTAAACAAGAAAGTCTTACTATTAAACTTTCGTTAACATAAATCTATATTTTATAGTGGTAAGTACTTACAGTTTTCTGCACAGCATAATAGCAAGTGCGTGATTTTCGCCAGCAATCGAGAACGTGACAGGCTTCCAAGTCGTGAGGGCTGCCCGGGCTATCGAGATACTTTTGATCGTCAGTGTCCAGCTGCTGCCTGACAGGCTTGCCCTGATTTTTGCAAATTAGACTCGGGCACTTGGGTGGATCTGGCCACCGATCCAGCGAGCTCCAGCTCTTGACTTTGCGACCCGCTGAGTAATATCTACGAAAATTTATAATTTTGTCGTTACCATTATCTTCTGCATATACATTTATTATAATCATAATTTATGCCTTTGTTTCTTTTTTTGAGGATTGTAGGTATTGTTAAAAGTGCTTCCGATTGTTTAGCACGGAAATATTTTTAAAATATTCATCACGATTTATTTCATTATTCTCTTGTGTTTAACTCAATTACAAGACAAATATTTTTTTAATACTTTTTTAACTTTGTTTATTTTTCAGGTTACAATTTTCTCATTGAACTAAGCATGAGAGTGTTTAACCTTCGGATCACAGATCTTGATGAAACTTTGAGATATGTTATTAGGTTCCAAAAATGAGCAAAGCCGGAAACTTAAGATAAGGCGTTTGTATTATTTTCAGAAAAATGTGAGAAAAAGCTTTTACTTCAAATGTATCTTGCATTTTTCCGTTTTCAGGATTGAGACTGAATAAGTAGCAGCAAAGTTATGTTTGTTTAAAGTAGAGTTACAAAATTTGAACTGGTCGAATTTTATAATTAATTGGTCAGTTTTCGTCATTCAACTTTAAACAAGTATAACTTTGGTTCTAATTATTAATTCTTAGTTCCGAAAACATCAAATAATTTGAATTCTCTACATTGATTTTAGTTATTGGGCATTTATAGACTGAATTATTCATACTCATACTTCATGATGAAAGCTTTTCTTTCATATTTTCATGAAAATAAGATTACAAATGTCCGTCACTTGAATTTTCGTTACGTTTATTGATTGCGATTTCTTAAGAACTTAACAGAAAACTCTTAAAACTAAATATTTTTTATTTCAACTGAACATTTGCTAAAGTCAAATTTTATCTTAACATAAAATAAGTTTTATTTAAACTATTATCATATAGAAAGACAGGTTACATATTAACATATAAATATTTGTTAAATCTTTTAAACAAATGAGGTAGTGAGAAAACAGTTAACATAGAATTATGTATATACTTAATGTAAAATTTTTAATATTTAATTAAAATGAAATTGTTTATATGCAGTGTATAACTGTTCATAGAATTAGAAATATGGAGTGGTCAGTATTATGATACGTAATCGTCCACATATGATGCACGCAGTCCATATGTTACATACAAACAACGCCAGCTTCTAGCAAATTATGAAAACTTGATAAAAAATATTTTTATTTTTATTTAGTCAAACAATTTTTGGGTTCCCGTATGAAATATCTTAGAGATATCTATCAAGCCCTTTAAGATCTTTTTAAAACAATATAAATCATTCATTACCGGTCACAGTATTTTTTAGCTTTTTTAACACGAATAAACTTTCAGCAGTATTCAAAATAAAAGTTGTAGTCTTAAATAAAATGTTTGATTTATCTAAATGAACAATCCCCTAAAAAATGTTTTTTAAGAGTAAATTAGAGAGATTTTGAACAGACCTTCTCCCACCCCTCCCCTACACTCGTCGGTGTGCGTGGATCGTTTATTTTATTAGACTTCTTTAAGAGCCGTGATTTATCAGGATAGTTGGGATAAACACCGTCTGTCTGAATATAAATTAAATAAATGTTTCCAAAATAAATCAATAGCCAACCTTCTATATATCTGCACATGAATGCGAGTGGTGCTTGCGTCGTTTGTTTTTGTTATGTATAGTGTTATTTTGAGGTAATTAATTAATATATTTATACTGAGCAGTTTTAATGTCCAAATTGTAACAAAATTAGTTAATCTTCATAGATAAAAGAAAATTTTCAAGAGTTCCCACTTTGAAAGGTCTAATATAATTTTGGAACACTGTACGTCCCCTCATATTGTATACTCTATTTTGGATACAGAATCCAAATATAGATTTTGTGACTTAGCTTTGAGTTTTGAAAATTTAAAGTATAGTTAGTACGTCCTAGTGCTAGGTAGTGCTAGTACCATAATGGTTAGAAAATTACTTATTATTTTTTACAGTTTAAAATAAATATTGATATGATATATAATACATTTGTAATAAAGCGAATATTTAAAAATGTGTTAAATTAGTAAAGTATTTATAAAAGTAAAAGTAGCGCAAGTGTGAAAGGTAAATCTTACGAAAGTTTGCTTACGTATATTATAATGAGGACGGAAGTAAGAAGAAGAAGACAACTAGAACAAGTTTTAGTTGGCTTAATATTAATGTGTATTTTGGAATCTAGTGAAGCTAAAATTGATCAAATAAAAATTGGAGCAATTTTTCACGAAGGAGACGAAATCTTAGAAGCTGCATTTGACGAAGCAATGGCAATGTTGGACGCGGAGCAAAATAGTTTTTTCAACGTAATAGCAATAAAAAAGAAAAATGTCGAAATGGAAAGCTATAAAATGGTGAATGTGGCTTGCGAATTGCTGCAAGAGGGAGTAGCCGCGATATTTGGCCCAAAATATCCGCTAACGCGGGACGTAGTTTCACGAGTAGCTGCCCGCTTCGAGATACCTCACATAGAATACAGCTATCGAAAAAGGGCTGAGCCCTATGAGCGAACGAAAAGCATCAACGTATACCCTGGTGCAATTGGCTTCGAAAAAGCCATCGCCGACGTTGTAAGGCAAATGAAATGGCCCTCGTATACTTATATCTATCAGACGGATACTGCGCTCTCGCGAATTCAAGAAACGCTTAAAAGTTTAGGGCGGCCGGATGGTGCGATCACTGTCAGGGAATTACCCTCGGTTTCTGCAATCAATGCTTTGCCCACGGAAAAGGAGCGCCACAACGTTTACGCGGCGCTAGTGAAAGAGCTTATTGAGTCGCCGATAAATAACTTTTTGATCGACGTTGAGCATGAAAGTTTGTATAAATTTATCAAGACCATGCACGAAATGGGCTTGATTGGCGACTACTTCAAAGGCTTAATCATCAATCTAGACGCATCTACACTCGACTTCCAACCGTTTATTAATTCTAATACTATTGCCAATTTAACACTGTTCAAGTTTATTAAAGATGAATCAAGCAAAATGACTGTAGAAGCAGCTCTTCTATTTGACTCTATACTTGCGTTTTACGATGTACTGACTGCAGTATACAAAGAAGCTAGTTATCAGAGCGGTGATATAAACATAGAACCAAAACCATTGGCCTGCGATGGTGAAGAACTAGCAAAATATCCAGCAGGGCTAAACATTACGGAAACTTTTTTGAAGAGAACAAAAGTTGGCGAGAAAACTGGACTGATGACTTTTAACAAATACAGAGAAAGAAATTTTGAATTTCATCTTATTAATAAGCAAGGCGATAGGGATCACAAAACGGCAGAATGGAAAGATGGAAGCTTAATCCTCCATGAAAATGAAGAGTTGAACAAGACGATATCGGAAGCGGCAAAAAAAAAGAAATTTCGAGTAGTTGTTCTAGAAAGCTCTCCTTATATAATGAAAGCAAAAGAGGGCTCGGTAGATGCAAAGGAAATAAACGGTGAAATGTACGAAGGCTACTGTATTGATCTTATTAAAAAAATTGAAGACTTTTTGAATATAACATGCATATTTAATCTTGTCCCTGATCGTAAATATGGCACTTACGATCCAGTAAAAAAAACTTGGGACGGTCTAATAAAGCAGCTATTAGAACTTAAAGCTGATCTTGCCATATGCGATTTGACAATTACGTCTGATAGGCAAAAAGCGGTAGATTTTACAGCGCCTTTCATGAACTTAGGTATAAGCATTCTCTTTCGCAAACCCGAAGAAGTAGTTCCAGAGCGTTTTGCTTTCATGTCGCCGCTTTCCGCCGAGGTTTGGATGTACATTGTGACTGCTTATTTATGTGTCTCGATAAGTCTTTTTGTTGCGGCGCGATTGGCACCAGGAGAGTGGCTTAATCCACATCCCTGTAACCCAGATCCAGATGAGCTTGAGAATAGCTTTACATTCATGAATTCAATGTGGGTAACGTTGGGAACACTTGTGCAGCAAGGCAGTGACATCTTACCAACAGCTCCATCGGTACGCATGGTGGCTATGGTGTGGTGGTTTTTTATACAAATTTTAGTTTCTAGTTACACTGCTAATCTCACAGCTTTTCTCACAGCTGTTAAAATGGAAGACTCAATAAATGACGTTGAAGATCTTGCCAAACAAACGAAAATTTCATATGGAGCGTTGGAAGGAGGATCTACTTATGCTTTCTTCAAAAATTCCAATACATCTCTTTATCAACGCATATTTGCTACAATGTATGATACCAAACCCTCTGTATTTGTTAAAAGCAATGATAAAGGCGTCGAGCGTGTTGGAAAGGGAAAAAGAAAGTATGCCTTCTTCATGGAATCCACCTCCATTGAATACCAAATTGAAAGAAACTGTGAACTTCAGCAGATCGGAAACTTACTCGACGATAAGGGATATGGTATTGCAGTGCCTCCGGAGTCTCCGTATCGAACAATGATAAGTACTGCAATTCTTCATCTTCAAGAACAAGGAGAGTTGCAGGTATTAAAGCAAAAGTGGTGGAAAGACAAGGGTGGCGGTAAATGCAATGATGAAAATGCTGAGACTTCCAATTCAAATGAACTGGGAATGCCCCAAGTTGGAGGCGTCTTTCTTGTATTAATGATAGGATGCGCGGTTTCCGTTGTTATCGGTATTTTAGAATTTCTATGGAATATTCGTAAAGTAGCTATTAAAGAAAAAATTACTCCTTGGAAAGCACTCGTTAATGAAGTCAAATTTGTTGTCAACATTTCGGCTAAAGTAAAACCTGTTAAATCAGCAAAAGGTAGCAGTAAATCAACTTCACTTCAAGATTAAAAAGAAAGAACAAATAATACTAGAATAAATGAGCATGATCTTTCAGAAAATATATAATTGTACCTACATGAAAATAAAGATACAATCTGACAAATTGTTGCTTCAAACAAGTCTCTTTTCTTTCAATAATCAAATAAACATTACAACAATATTTTCCCTTCTAACAAAGATTAACACTTTTAATGTCTTGCTTGTAACACAATCATATTTTGCAAACGCCTAAAAAAAGGATTACATTTCAAAAGTTGTCGCAAAAACTGGTACATTTTGTTTTCACGGCAAGTTGGCAAAATGTACTTGTCCTCTCTGTAGAAATCGAAATGTACTACAACTTTTGCGGCAAAGACGTTAAAAAACATAATTTTCATTTGAATTTTTAATACTCTAAGCTATGTACAGACAACCACATTTATTATTTCCGCTTGGAGTAAACGAAAGAATAGATTTAGAAATTGTATTTTAAACCATATATTTTTTACAATGTTCATAAAGTTCGTGGAACCCTTGCATATGTTAGTCTCACAAGTCTTTTCGTATTGTTTCTATAATCTAATTAGTCTCAAGAAACTTAGATCCTTGTGTAATCTACTCTAATGTATGCTTCACAATGCTCTTCACATCCATTGCTATTTTTTAAGAAGTTTAAAGTATTTAAATCTAAAAAACCAGCAGATAAATTTACTTTCACTTATAACTAACTTTATATTTTTATATTATTTTTTTAAAGCAAGGCAAATATAAATTTTCTCTTTCACCTAAAAAGTAATTTCATTACATTTTAATATTATAAATATCAAATTTTTATTAAAACAAAATTCTCTAAGATCTTTTAAATGTTTCTGTAATAATATTAAAGTTTACGATTTTACAAATAATATTATAAAAATATTTAATAAAATGTATTATTTGAATAAAATTAAATAAAAATTAAATCATTTTTTTAACATACCCGATTAATTAGTTTTAGTTAGTTAATTAGTTTTTTGCTTTAATCAATCAAAAGAAATTACTAAAATCTGCTTATATATGTACACTAAAGCATAAATACATACAATAAGTTTTTCATAAATATTTAAAAAAAAAAAATTTCAGTTTACACAAATTAGAAAAAGAAATGCATTAAAACCAATTTATAAATAATCAAAATATTCACTTAGTTTTAGTATTGAACAATATAAATCGCAATAGAAAATACAATGAATCAGCAATAGCTTTTGCTCTGTAAAAAATAATGGTAGCTGTATAAAGCTATTTAAAATGTGATCAAATTGGTTAGCGTTAAAAGATAAAGTAAATGACATGATAATCGTAATATTATAATATTAAAGAGAAAAAATTTATTGTTTAATTGGAAGGCTTAATAGAATGAATTAAAATTTTTATTCTGAGCATTGTTGCATAGAATGTTTTCTTATAAAATTGTAATTTTTATTTTAAAGTGTATACAGATTAAAAATAGAAAGTTTTAAAAAATAAAATGAAAGACTTATTTTAGTTTGAGTAAGCATCGATAAATCATTCTTAGTGAACAGCACTTTCTTAATACTGCCAGTTGATTCAAGACTTCTTTCATAAAAAAACTAAGTGTAGAAAAAGGAAGATAAGACCAGAAATTGGCTAAGAAGTATTTTGAGAAAAACGTGTTTATATATTTAGTGACTTGTTGTTCCAACTTTTTTATCTTGTCTTTTATAAAAGAATAAGTTTTATTATAGTATATTAACAATTCTTTAATAAATCATTTTGAAGTACTGAAATAAAGAAAATAGTTTAAAAGCACACCTGCGAGAACTATATATTTTATCGTTTGAACTGCTTCTAGATAAAACGAAATCAAACGAAGTGTTGAATTGTTCCAAGTCTGAACACCGCATGTCGCAAAGTGAATTTTTTACTATGCTCTTACATCTACAATAGCATTCTTTACTCTACTGTATATGAGCCATAAACTAACGCGAATAGCTTGCAATAAAACTTGAGTTAAAAGCTTTAACTTAAAGGTCCATGGAACTCTGTAAAATTCTACTTGATAAATTGTATCTTTTCAGAGCTTTCTTATGAATGTGATGAATCTTTTTATGTGTATTTTAAATATTTAAATGTTAAAAACGTGCATCTGCAACTTGTTTGTTGCAAAAAGCTGATGCTATTTATGTAATTTGTATTTTCCTAGAAAAATAGATTAACAATACAAGATAATCTGAAAACCATTAGTTTATATCCTTAAAGCTTTTATTGTAAGGCAAAAAAAACGTCAGACGTTTTTCGGTTAAATCGAAAATTAAATAAAAGCGGAAACGTAGTTACCTGTAAACAACGATAGTGACGGCAATTAGAAGAGCTAATCCGGTGCCCGCGGCTGCCCCCAATACAGCCGACGAAACCATTATATTTCAGGCCTGCCTCTCGCCTCTCTATCTCGCTTTCTCTCTAGAGCTTCTTGGATTTTTTCCTCCAAATGAAGATCTTGTTATTTATCATGATGAAGCCAGCGCCGCGTGGGACGACGGGGCCGAGGCGGCGAGCGCGAGAAGCCAGTCAACAGACGCCTGATCGACTATTAATTGTAATTGAACGTCGCCGAGCCTGCCATCGCCTCCCCCACCCCCGCTGCCTCCGCTAGTGCGACGCGCTCGACTTGTTGCTGCTCCCTACGTGCAGTCTCTCGCTGCTTTTGCTCCTTGGCTTGCTAACTTTTCAGCTACGACTGTTATTTCCTGTAATCAAATGAAACTTCTATCCCACTGCGCTGTTTTCTTTAATTTTCTTTCCCGGCCTTTTCCTCTCTCTGCCTTTTACGTGACTGGTGTAGCCAAGGATTACGCTATTTTTTTTTTTTTTTTTTTTGTTTTTTTACATGGGCGCAGCGATAAAAAAATATTATTTTGCAGATTTGTTGTTTAGTTTAGAGTTGACTGAGAAAATTGCACGTACGAAAATAAACTAAAGTGGATAATTTAATAGAAAGCTTTTTTTTAAATAAAGGTACTTTCTCTCTGAGAAGTAATCATTTTTCTTATTATTATTAATATAGTTACGGGAACAAGATTACGTAATATGGCAGTATTTGACTTTATTATTGAGACCATAAGATTTTAAGATAGAAATTAGTGGGTTTGAGCAAACGTATTTAAGGAGTTAACTAAATTTTATAAATGAGCTCTTTAATCTATCCCGAGGAAAATACGGTTAGCAGTAGTGACTATAACAATTAGGTGTCAAAATATTACTACCTGTGTTATTTTCTTAGTAAATAGAACTATATTGTTTTATTGCAAACTTAAACATTTTTAACAATGAGTGCAATTAAATATACACAGTTCAAAATTGTCGGTTTTGTGTTAATTGACGTCGAAAACATAAATTAAGTTTAAAAATAAAACATAAATTTTCTGTTTAATAAAAACACAACATTTGTTTTAATTCGCACTTATTTTGTGTAAAAAGTTTGTAATCGAGTTTAATTTCACAATAAATTAAATTACACAAAATTTATGTAAAATGATTTTAAAAACAAATGAACTGTGTGAAACATAAAATCACTCAGTGTTTGGGTATTTGATTTTCTCTTGAAATCTAATCTCTCATTATGGTTTTTAATCTAAACCGTTTTTAACTGTATAGTTTCGATTATAAAACTGCATATTTTATAGTTAATAGAAGAAAAAAAACTAACTGACAAATTAATAAACAAATTTTAGAATTCAATATATGTGAAATTTAATTAGTTTTTAATCAGGCATTTTTATCAGTCAATTGACGTATTTGATAATAATAAAAACCATTAATAAAACTGTTTTTGTAATAAGTCGATACTTAGAATTTTCTCAAAATAACTCGGGTAGTAACAATAAACTTGTACATACTCCTAAGAATAAATATCCATATTTATCTTCATCAGAGAATCAATTTTTCATAATAAATTCTTGTTATTTTTAACTGTATTGCGTCTATTAAAAAAAAAGATAACAAATTTTTAATTTTTACATATTATTGAAATGTATCTATTGGGCTTAAATATATTGATTTATTTAATTATAATCAAATATATATGTCTGAATTTGATAGGAATAGTATGTGCAGTGAAATTATTGAATTTTTTTTCAGATTTAAAAAAGATTCATTTGATTTAAAATTATAATAGTTTTAACATGAGCAGTATAACAACTGTCAAATTGTTAATATTAGTATGTCAGATAAGTTAAATAATTTATTTGTAAATCCAAAAATTAATCTACCGTTCGTGGATGATTTTACTTATTAAAATGTATATCGATCTCTAACGGACTAAAATAACATCTTAAATTCCTTTTAAACTAAAATAATATCTTGGCTCGTTAGAGATCCATATAGATTTTAAAAAGTAAATGATTTTTTGCTCAAATTTAAATTACACCAAATTTATACACAAATTTGAAAAAGCAAATCGAAGATGGTTTTTTCTAGTTTTATTTTCTTATTCGAAACTAAATTTAAGCCTTATATAATCGAAAAATTTATGCTTTCCATGAAAGCTATTTTTCTTATGCTAATACTAAAATGTCCATATATTAAGTTTTAAAGCTTATTCAATAAAAACCTGAAGCATGGGCCTCTTAACTTTGGCCAAATAATTCCTTGTATAAATATAAAAGTTTTTTCAATCTCGAATTTAACATAAATTTGATACAAACTATTTTTACTCAAATATTCAATAGATATTGTTCTAATATTCATCTAAAACTTTCTACGTGTATAACAATAATTTCATTTTATTCACAGAATTAATTATATCCAAGAAACAAATCTAATTAACGTTTGGCATTTTGCAGACGGCAAAGTTTTTCATATTAACTTTGATATTTACCGAAAGTTCGAAAATTGAATGACGTACTTCTCCCTGAGATTTCCTGTTCAGGAAAAGTTGCGAAAAAGTTGCGAGAAAGGGGGATGATCTAACTGTTTGACATTCTCCTTCCCGGTAATTACTTTATACAACCAGCAGGTATAATTCGTCAAAGCCCCGACATTTTTCCAAATATTCATCAAACATCCCAAAGCCCGCGCTGAATAAACGAGCTTCCAATTGAAAAAGTAAACAGCCTCGAATCTTCAAAGAACATAATTGCAACAAGACCGCGCCGCGCGTGGCAGAAATAAAAACAGAGGGGAAAGGACCTCTTAATAGAGTAAACACTGAGCGCTGACAAAAGCGTATAGACGTCGGATAAGCGAAGAAGAGATGTAGAACGCGCGTATAAACGCGAGGTAGGCGGCGGCGTGTAACATATGTTTGCAACCGTAAGGCCCGGCGCGCTTTAGCTAAGGACAGCTGCGGCTATCTCAAGCCGATTATCTCCGTGGCTACGGGACGACAGATAAGCCGCGAATCGATTTCCCGTAAACCCTATCTCTACGATCTCTATTTTACGAGCCCGTTCAGCATCTACCTATATCCCTGCGGCCCTATCCGAAAGCGAGCTGACAACACCGAAAAGCCAAGCATATAAACACAGACATTAAAAAAAAAAAAAAATAATCGGCAAAACATACGCAAAGCATATTCCGGCGCAGATGCACCAGTGTGAAAATTACCGATAAACAGATGCTCCCTGCGGTAGCTCCTGGCTGCTGATATGCTGGTCCTCGTATCGCGGCTCGAGCGCGACTGGCGCATATCTCGCCTCTACCGCTGGCTCTGATATCGCCAGGAGAGGCAGAGCAGCGCGCGCGCCTCAGGGTGAAAGAGAGAGAGGAGGAGGAGGAGGAGGAGGATTTGTCGCGCCCACGAGCCAGAGCTTAACGCCCCCACTCCCCCCATCGCGTCGTCACTACCCCACCTGTGCGCTCTAGCTCGAGCTTTATTGTCAACAACATCTTTCGCTGGGAAATTCTCGGGCGCCGGCTTATATTCCGCCTCTCCGCTGACGGATGGCTATTTCCGCGGGCGCCTGCTTTTTCGAGGGTTTATAGAGAGCGGATTATCGGGAGGCGCGTGCATCGATGGAATGGCGCAGGTATATGGAGAGCTTTTATTGTAATGTATATGGCGGTGAAAAATGAGGTGGTAGTTAACGAATGGCTTGTAAATAATTTTACAGGGCTTTGAAATACGAGCTTTTCTGGGGGGGAGAAGTGTATAAAAACGTTTACAGCTGTTCGACTTGGCTGAAGGCGTTGTATAGTTTTTACACGCATTGTTACCTAATTTTACAGCCTGCTGATTTTATTGCGTATAAATAACAGCGGCACGAGCGATTGTTTTTATCGTTATATTTAAGCCTGCCTCCTTTATTATTATAAAAGAAGCTTATAATTAATAAAAGCAATAATAAAGCTCAATTTTCCAGTCTAACGAAATATTTCGTAAACGCCGAGTTATTCGTAAGGAATCGACGGCTGATGTCTCAAGCGCAACGGCTGTAAGTGACTTTTTCCATTAACGGCAGGAAGATCCGCTCTCTCGCTGCGTATATCCTTCGGGCGGCTGTTGTGTAACGAAATTTGCAGCGCGTCCTCGGGCATACGTAATAACAGCCCCAGTGGCCAGCGAGCCCTTGGACACGCTTAATTGACGTTTAACCGTGAGAGAGCGTATAGGCCGGCCGAGTGCGTGTGTGTACTCAGAGGGCTGTCCTCTGCAGGCAATATCCTCCTCGATTTCGATGATGTGTGTACACCGAGCGGCAGGGATCCATCTCGGATTCGCGGCACGCGTCAGTCAGTAAAGTTGACTTTGACCTGGGAGTAGAGAAGTCGATGAAGTACATTACGGCCAGTCGATATTCGAGGATCCTTTGCAAGGGCGATACTGCGCGCATCCAATCTTTCTTTTATTGCTTCTTCTTCTTCTTTTTCTTTTTCTTTTTCTACTTCTTCTTTTTGGTGTTAGTTCGAGATTTGTAAGTTTTATGAGCGACCGTTTATGGATTGGGGCCGGGCGATGGTAGTGTAATTATTTCAGAGATTTGGGAAAATATTATTCCTGTGCTTACTTGATTGGTTATGATAATAGAAAATCTTTTATTGCAAAAGTAAATTTTATGAGTTATTTTTAATAATGATAGATTGCTTGATATATTTGAAGATTGATCATTTTAGAACGACGAAAATTCGGAAAATAGCTTACTAAATACAGCAGTAAAAGCGTTAGAATGGCAATTTAATTCAAATATTTTTTGTATCTTTATTTACTTTCCTACTTATTGAGACAATAATACTCTTAATCATAATAAAATGCAATAAAACTGTTTTAGAAAATAAAATGACAATAAAAATAATAAATAATACATTTTTTCTTTACTTTCATGCAGAATATCTAATGTTTGGGTCGCGGAGTTGTCTCAAATTTTGGAATCTGTTTTACGATACCAAAATATGAAATAAGGTAGCAAGATCTAACGTTTCGAACGACTTTTAATTCATTGATTTGATTTCTTAACGTACAATTTAGAACTACTTTTTTCAATAAATTGTATAAAAATCAAATGGTTATTATAATATGGTTTTTTAAAATTAGATTATTAACATTAAATATAATTCTTATATCCTTTTTTCTTATATTTTTCGATCGAGAACGGCTAATGTTTAAGCTGATATTTACTATAATTGATTTTTCTGCCGCTTAGTAACGTATTTTAAAGGATAAAAAAATCAATTTCATAATTTTTTTTTGAAAATACCTTATTATTTTAAATTGAAATGAAATAAGAAAAATTTTAAAATATTTTCCTGATAGTAATTTAAATTATTTTGTGTATAAGACATTATAGATTAATATGAAAATTGCTTCAATATAAATTATTTTGATCAACTATAAAATGCTCCTTTCTTTAATAGCGCAAATAATAGACAGATATAACGTCAACAGTAACGCGGCGGTATTATTTATTACTTTCCTCCATTTCGGCATATTTGTATTTTCACCAGAGTTATGGCACATATAAGCGTCACGCCTCAGTCAACCTGTTCATAAACGTTAGATCTTGCGCATGAGCTTCTTTTATCTTTTGGTATTAAAAAATGTATCTCTAAAAGCCGGTATATTAACTTAAATTAAAAAAAAACCTTTCTTTTAAAAAAAAAATGACTTATTGAATTTCATACTTTAAATAGCTATTAATAGATATATGTTTTATTCTTTTTTCATAATATAGGTGAATTCATTTTCAATCGATAAAAGAATTACGAAAAGAAGTTGAAAAGTAAATTGTTTAAAGCTATAAACAAAAAGTAGTGTTTAATTTAGATTGCTTTCGTAGTAATTGTAATGGATTGCAGATGGTGTAAAAATAATTTTGAACGTATTCGTCGCAACACAATCCACAAATACGAATTCTAATATAAAATTTTTTATCAGATGAAAAACTTGTCAGAGTTACAGGACATTTTAGACGCAGAAAACTTGTTTTCAGGCAGGCTACGAATATAGTCAAAAGGAAACGCAAATCCACGTAGATCCTTGTCGTCTGGTGTTACGATAAAAAACTCAGGGCTTCTCTAATTCGATGACACCTACACAATTACCTACGAATATCTGGGTCAGGCGTTTTTCCGTTTCGCGAATCAAATATATCATACCGCTAAGCCTTGGGCTATGCGCTCGTAATAAAGCCAGACGTAAATACGATCATCTTATTCCTCCGAGATAAGATTCATCTCCTTTTCCCGTAAATTTACTTTTTGAATAAATTTTCAAATCCCCCTTTTATAAATCACGAGGGCGAATCATAAAGGAGGAAAAAATTTGGCTTCCGAAGGTTTCGAATATTTTCGAGCCAGCCGTCTCCTCGAGTAGAACAATCCCGAGTACAGTCAGACGTCCCCACTCTTCCATATCCAACTGCATTCGCATCACTATAACATTTTTTTAAACACTGCACCCTGTGCGTGCAACGTCCAATAAACCATCCCAAGCTTACACCAGCTATCCATCACTCGATACTGCCCCCTGAAAAGCTCTCAAATTTGAAAAAGCAATCGCTGCGGGCACTCTCAAAACGCTTGAAAAAAAAAAAAAAAAAGAAAAAAAAAGTCCTCATCTCGAGCCATTGCAGCTGGCAGCTGGGATAGCAGGCTTTGGGAGAAAGAGAGGGAGAGAGTTAGATAGCTATAGCAGCGCTCGGCGATACACGACAACAAAGAGGGAAGGAGGCCGAGGGAGAGAGGGTGTGGGAGGGTGGGAGCGGCAGAGGGCGCTGGTGGGCGGCTCGCTCCCTCGCTGCTCTCTGTCCCTGGCTACTCGTACAGGCTGCCGCCCGCTGCGCGCGCTCTCGGGGGCTGCGGCTGCTGCTGCTGCAGAAGAGAACACAGACAGAGACACACAGACAGAGACACACACGCGCGAGAGTAAGACAGAGAGAGAGAGAGAGAGAAAGAGAAACAGAGAGAAAGTTTGGCAGCTCAGCGCCGAGATTCTGGCTAGTGCGCGCACTGCAGGAGAGCGGGTCATGAGCCATGGGCCTCGTCGACGTCCTCCTCGTTCCAGAAGCGAAGCGCCCCGCGCCCGGGAGACTGCAGGAGCCGGGCCAGCGCTAGCACCAGCAGCAGCAGCAGCACACGGGCACCGATCGATCACGGGCCACGTCTATACCTATACAGCCGCGCAGCCAGTTTCTACACGCTAGATGCGTACCTCTGCCCGCTTCCCTACGACATAAACAGCCAGGTAAGTCCGACGCTTCTTTCTATCACAGCACGCCCATTGTCCGTCTTTTATCCTCTCTCTGCTAACGCCTGGCCTTTTCCTTTTCATTGTTAATTAATAGGAGGAAGCGTATAGGCGCGGATCGAAACGCTTCCGGACAGTGCAGTGCGCGCTACGCCCGTCAAAGATCGATCAAAGTCGAATAGCGTGCGCGTCGTCCCTCCCCCCCCCCTTCCCTCTGTCTTCCTCTTGGACTGCAAGAACGAGTGCTATCCGGCTGCTATATACCCAGCGCTCGCGCGTGTCCCAAGAGTGCGCACGTGTGCGCGCAAGCTCGAAACTTTCTCTCTCTCTCTAGTTGTAATCGAGGACCTGGCTAATTAAGCTCTGCCGTGCAGCAGCTCTCGCGGTGCATTAGATCGATCGATGTATACAGGTATATATACAGAGCCCCATCGGAGAGGAGCGCGCGAAAATGGAATAGCAGCCCGAGTGTAAAAAGGAGTAGCGTGCAGTGCACGTGCTGGCTAAACTGATGCACTTGGCGAGTGCCAGCTGCCAGCGGTGTAGTCTTGCATTATTGATCGGCTGCGGAGGCGGCGTGAACTCGCTACAGCCTCCTAATGATCCGTTATTGTTAAAAACAGTCGGTCCACTTGCGGGATCGAGCATTCAGTGATGTATCGGGCGCGGCCTGTGAGAGAGCGGCCCGCGATGCTGACTGAAACGCCAGAGTCGATGAATATCTGAGCTGCTGCAATTGGATCGAGGCCGAGTGATACGCAGGTGGAAGACAGCTGGTGGGCGCCTAGTTGTTGATTCCGTGCAGCTAGTCTTTCTTTTGAGGCGCGCTGGGGAGAGAGAGGGAGAGAGCTTGGACCATTTGTCCTACTTTCTCGTGATTAGTCCGCGTGCGCGCGCGCGCGCCCCTCGATCCCTCTTCTGCTTCTACGAGCGTGTATATAGGTGTGGGTTATCGCGCATCGACACATGCGATTCTTCCTCTTTGCCTTTTTAAATAGATAAACATACTTTCGTGGGTGAATAAATGATTTTGTTTTTAGTAATAAAGATTTTGTTTACTTTTTTTTCGAACATATTTATTTTTCTTGAGTGATGATTTATTTTAAATTTCATCTTATCCTTATGTTTATACTGCACATATTGATTATTTCCTACAGGTAATCTGTTAGTCGGGTCATTGAATTTTTCTGAAACCTACATTCTCTTATCTTCCACACACTTATCAGGCTCTCATTTACTTAACAACAACCTATATAAAATTCCCTCGCCTTATCCATCACTGATCTCGCTTACAATCCATCACACCAGCCATTACATTTCAATAAAATTGATCGACTCAATAGATAATTTAAAGCCGCCAATAGATAACTCTAAAACGCACCTAAAAATCCCCAGACGCCTAGAAACCAATTTCTCAACCATCAACCGCGGCGCGCTTAAAGCAGAACAAGTCTCCCAGGCACAGCTATACACCTGCGGAGCCAAGGCGATATTTCCTCGGCGCGGAAGCTGATTTCTCTTCACGGGCTAATCCCGCTTGGGCGCGTCGCGCACAATACGCGATATATTCGAGCAGCGCAGAGCCGGGGGAAGAGGCTAGGCGCGTTCGCGCGACTATTGAAACGCAATGCGCTAGAAGTGCGCGACGGCTGCTGGCAAGCCTCCAAAAACACGCGACACGAGTAATCTCCCTCTCTCTCGCTCGTTCCCCTTTGTTTGCCAGTCGTATATGCATCGGTCTTGTCTTCTCCCACCCCCCGCGCCACCCGGCGCGCTTATCTTCTCTCGCATCCTTATTTAGGGTCGCTGCACTGCGCGCCCAGTTAGATCGATCCAATTCGATGCCGAGAGCTGGAGAGAGAGAGCGGGGTATTTACATCTTTTTTGGAATGTTTTCTTTTTTTTTAGGTAGTGAAATAGCGATTAAACTGTCCAGATGTTCGGAGCCTGAGAGTTTTGAGGAGATACATGCAAGATGGGCTGGGCGCTCGGAGGATTGGGCATTTTTATCGTGCTCCTTCTTGCGGCCGGGGCAGCCGTCGTCATTTGTAAAAGGTAAACAGCTTGCTTTGGGCGAGGGGCTTTGTTTGTGTTGATTCTTTTCTTTTCGATAATTGATTTTTCGTTGCTTTTTCTAGTTTTCTTTTTTTTAACACAATTTACTCTCTGAAAAGCCTAATCATTTAAGTTTAAGCTACTAAATTACTTCCAGATATAAATAATTAATTTCAGTATATAATACCGTTCTCTGTACGTATAGCAAGCATTATTGAGCAACGCATACAAAATTATGATTATGCCATCAATCAAAGCTACTACCTATTTTATGTATTAGACGCGACTTAATTATTAATATATGACTTATGGATCGTAAAAGCATTTAATAAACAGGAAATTAAATTTTTCTACATTTTTTATGATTATGGAAGAAACGCATTCTTTCGATTATTTAAATGCAAAAACGGTATATTAGAAATTACTAAATGAAGCCAATATTTATTTTAATTCTTTTTTTAAAACTTTAACACTTTGGAGACACAAAAAATGGATTCAATTTATTTCCCTGACTATAGCATCATAAATATACTTGCAAATTTTTGTTATAAAAAAAAATGACTAGATACTCCGTGAGCTGGCAATGCGGGCCTCGCGACGTCTGGATGATCTGCGAAGAATGGCGTCGAAAGCTCTCTTGGCTCTGGGCACCCCGGGAAGAGAAAGTAAGGCTATGCATAATTTAAACATTTTTATACAGAGGAAAATTTTCAATTTAAAAACCAAAATCTTTTAAATTAAATTATATAATACAAAATCGAAAAAGCTTAATTTGATCTAAATGAATATCGATTTGTAAAATTGCATAAAAATGTAACGTGTAAAAACTATGCTAATTTTTTTAGTCAAATGTAAATTTTATGCATTCAATATTTATAATGTTCAATCATTTTGCAATCAATGTTTTATTATGTATATATAATTTATGTTACTATTTAATGTTTGACAAAGTAATGATAAATCAATATAAAGCGATGAATTTAGAAAACGTGACATTATTTTACAATACTACAGATATTTTTCTGAGTTGACACGGTCACCAAAATAATATGCATAATCAGTACGAGCTTCATATTGCATGCCATCAGTGATAATTAAATTACACCAACTATGAACTCAATTATAATAATGTGAATAATGCAGCTTTTCCATTTGATCTTATGTTAAAATTGTAAATTTTGAATTATAATTTACATTCTTTAACAACTAACGACGATACTCAAATTTAGACAATGTGTATAAGAATCTTAAATACGAATCATAAATTCAAAACTTAAGCTTGTTAAAAGAATACGTAACTGCTTAATACCAGTAGGTCAGTTTAAATATCAAATACCTGCACATACACTGCAGATTTTTAAATTTTTTACTAAGCAAAACAGAAATTAAAAAGAAAACTTGAATATATTTTTGCAAGGTCGGTTTGGTAAAGGCTCAGCAGCCGACGGCCCAGGCAGTCCCGGGCCTCTACCGGCAGTCCAGCACTAATTCGTCCCAGTATATACTGCACAGCGACAGTGATCTTAGATTGGACGCTCAGGGAGCATTCACCAGGTAACTCAGTAAACTGGCGCACCGCACAGCTATATATCTCACTGGCCGATTATATAGCGCGCACTTCGCGTGCACCTAGATATTATAATAAGCGTCATAATCGACTTACATACGAGCGGCCGCGACACCATCTTGAGAAATAAAGTTAAAGCTGCTTCATTCGCAGTGTGGCATCGACGTGGAAATATTTCGTTCACACTTTTAATTGATACTTCGAAATTCAGTTCACCTAAAATAAAATTTAAACTATAAAGTCGCGTTTAATCTAAGATCAAACCATCAATAAAAAACCGTGCTCTCTAAAATCTCAAAAGAAGCCAGTGAATCAGCAGCTAAACACCCAGCCAAACACCTCCATAAAATGTACCATTTCTACGGCAGATTCGAGGCGGTGGACCGCGACCTGCACCCGCCGAGCGGCATGCTGGCCAGCCCCCAGGCCCAGCAGGCGGTCCAGCAGCAGGCGGCGAGCTCGCAGCAGCAACAGCAGCAGCAGCAGCAGTCCAGCATACCGCCGCAGCCGCTGCGCCCGGCGCCCCAGCCCCGGAGCACGGCGCGACCCCGACCCTCGCCCCTGCGGCCACCCTCGAGCGTCGACTACCTCCGGCTCCGCGAGTGCGAGCCCAGCCCCCTGACGCCGCCCCCGCCGCCGCCGCCGGCGCCCGGCAAGCTCGCCGCCCGGAGCATGTTCCTCTTCCAGAGCGCCGCGGACAACGGCGACTCGCACTCGCCGCCGCCGCCGCTGCCGCCCCCGCCGCCGGATGCGCTGGCCATGGCCCTGGCGCACGCCGACTTCGGCATGCACCGCAGCGCGCCGCCTTCACTTATGTTCAATCATCAGCACAGGTATGGTTTGTTGGGGAATTTCCGGACGGATCGATGATAATAGAATTGTAGAATTAAATTTATATAATGTATTATAATTCGATCCACCTTTTGGAAATAAAATATTTAAAGGATTTGTGATAGTAAGATTTACTGATAGAAATTTAAATGGAATATATTGTGTTTTTAAAATTAGTAGAATCGGTATTTTATACTTCAGGCAAATTGTCTGACGCATCCTGGCTGTTTCCACTTAAACGTTATATAAGACTTAATATACAAAATCTGCAGGGAGCTCTTAGAGGAACGTAGAGATTGAGTTTAATTGCAAAAAAGAAATATCGTTGCGGGTCAGGTTGAAAAATTTAATCACAGGAGAAGCTAAAGTATTTTAATTGCGTTTTAATTTTCACTTAAGTAGGTTAGATACTATGGAAGAGTCGCGGAAAATCAGGTACAGCGTGCAGGGCGCTGCTCTCAATGATCAGTTTTTCGACTCCAAGGACTCGGATTCAGCAAACGACACGAGTCCGCCGTATGGCAGCTACGACATCGTACATGAACCCAGAAATAACTTTGATTCTATCTACGGCACGCAGGTAATTTTTTTTTAATCAGGTACTCTTATATTTTATGCAAATTTTTACTCAGCCCGTAGTCAATTATTCTGCTAATGGTAAACTTGTCATTACAATTAATTAGCCTTTGAGTCGAGGCAGTGCCCCTATTGTTACGCAATAATCGGTTTAGAGCACGTAACCTGTTTAATTAATTAATTCTTAAAACGATTTACTGACCCCGGCAAAAATGTCGATCTGCCTATATATACTTGTTTTTATTGTACTTTATTTGTAAATGAAATTCCTTTATAGTTATTTTTTCCAAATCCTATTATGTTAAAAGCCTTTAAAGCTTTTTTCAAAATGTGTTTCTGAATTCAATGGCTTTTTGGCTTAACTAAATAAAACGTAAAACTTATTATTTATTTCACTTTTAGTTTTAGTAGTCTGTTTTAGTAACAATATATTATAGAAATGTGTTATTTGTTAAAATATTAAATTTGCACGATTTTTTTATTTCTAAAGTAACTTCAATACATATTTACTTATATAAAAAAATGAAAAATAGTTTTGCAATAAAATATTTAATAAAATTTAATAATAATATTTGATTAAATTTATTTATTAAATTTTCCAAATCAGTTTTTTTATATAGTAATAAATAAATAATAATAAAAAAACTTAAGATTTTTTTAACGTCTCATTCACTGTTTTCATTTATTTCGTTTTGATTCATCAATTTATATTTAAATATTTAGCATGTTCACTTGCAAACATTACTGTAAATTCTTAAGTACTGCTATTTCCGATAGTTCAAAGAATACAGTAATTTTCAATCTACATAATTGTATTATAAATCAAAATGCCCTTTTACTATGTGCCTGAATTATAATGAGAAAAGCATAAGTAACATGTTAAAAAATTAAGTTAGCGACAAACTTTCGTAGATCGATTTGTTGTAAAATATATTTTTCTTTCTCTCTCGCACACACACATACACATTACAATCTTTAATTTTTTTAAAAAGTTACATACGTCACTGTCACTCACACCCCCACAAATGTAAATGTATTAGGTGAACGTCAACTAACACCTTTTTGATAAATTTTGCAAAATACATGATATTAAATTTTTCATTAAATGTGAAATATTTTTTCGTATATTTACCTCAAATAGCATCACCGTATAAACACCCACAGGGCTGAGGACTTAATACACGCAATAAGTTACCCCTCTTGGTTGTTATTTTTTTAACTTCGTTACGCAAAATAACGAAGATGTACGACTTGACCTACTTATGATTCCGTCCCTTACAGCTTTGGTAAAATCTGCCATGTAGCCATTTCATGCACTTATGCATGCAGAAACATTTATCTACCGATGTCCGTACATGACTAGAGCAAAAGATGAGATTCATACATTAGAAGAAAATTAATATAAATATAATTTACAATATTACATTATAATTAATATGATTGTGCATATTTAATTCAATTTATATTATTTTTATTCAATTTACATACCGAAAATTTTGTTTACAGTATTTTGTGTTAAATTTAATGTAAAAATTTTTATATAAAAAAAATTCTACGTTCACCAAATAGTATATTTTTGTTAAGCTATAGGTAGATAAGTATTTTAAAAGCACTAGGAAATATATTTTGAAATGGGTGTGTGTGTGTGTGTGTGTGTGCACGCGCGTGCGTGTGTGTTTGTGTATATTTCAGAACCCATTTTTTACTTATGAAATTTCATTCCTTTTGTTTTTTTTTTCGTGGGAGACGACTCCAAAATAATTTTTATAATTTTCCGATTCGTTTTTATTTTGTATCAATATTTTTATTTTTAGGACTCAGTTTTTTACATTTGTTAGTATTGTATACATCATGTACTTAAATTTTATACAATAATGTCATGATTGTCAGTTACATTGGTAGCTTTTATTCTTTCTTATGCAGAAAAAAATTATTTTTTTATTAATATATGTAAAAATTTATACAGAAAAGTAGTTTTTCACAATTTTCTGAATGAGTTCTAGCGCAAATATTTTTTTTATTGCATCAGTTTTTCGAAGCATAATATTTCAATAAATTTATAACAGTGAATATAATTGAATTTCTGAAACATTTTATAATGAGAGCTAATAATTCTTTTTATAGTTTAGTGTGATATTTTACTTTGAACAACCCTCATGACGTAAATAATTTATTTTCTTTTCTATTTTCTAACGTTAAATAACATATTTATCCGCATGACATTAATAATTAATTATCTACCCTATTTTCTAATATTTCAAGTTTTAAGCTTGTTCAAAGTAATAAAAGCTTAAAGTTATAATCTACTTTAATCGAGTTTAAGAATTTTTATTCTCTCTGAATTAAATAGTTTTAGAGTGCTCATTTCTTCCAAACTGTATGATATTCTCTGACAACTAAACTATACATTTTATAATTTTTATGCAAATTTTAAAGTGCCTCTGCGGAATTAAACATTAGGTAGTTTAATTTTCTCTTATCTCTTCCACCTCTTAAAAAGTTACAACCATTACTGCACTAAACTAAAATACTCGAGTCGACAATGGACTATATAACCAACCATAAATTGACTTACAGCTAATAGTATTTTTATCCATTCAAGCTCGCGCAACTACTAGTAAAATCAAACCTATCACACTAAGCAAACCATTAAAAAATCTGTTCTCAGGAGGGCTACATGCACCGAGTGCCCAGCAGCCGCAACCTGCAGGACCTGGAGCGCATAACGCGCTACATCCAGAGCCTGCCGGACGCGCCGCAGCCGCCGAGCCCGACCGGCGGCTTCTACGACGCGATGGACGAGGACGCGGCCAGTCCACCGGCGCCGCCTCCGCCCGCACCACCGGATCCTAAACCAGCAGCTAACAGTCCGGAGCCAACCACCGGCGAGAAGATCTTTAAGGCGCTCAGGGCTGTGACGTCCCAGAGCTACATCGACGCCAGCGAGTTTTACAAGTTAGTGTGGGATTGTTTTTACTTTTTGCTTTAGTTTTACTTTAGATTAGCTAAAATTTAGCTATAGAAAGCCGCTAATTAGAGCGACTATTTTAATTTCTAGTTAGAATTAAAATTTTTTTTAATTATAATAGTATAATTTTTAGTATGATTATATTATATTGTTATAACAATATATATATAATTATACTTGAATATCAGGTATTAAAATAATATAATTTATTATTTGAAACTCTTTAACGCTTCACCGGGAAAAGAGAGAGAAAGATTATCGAATCAGCATAGTTCTTTTTTTATTCTTTTTATTGATTTTCCATTAGAATTTGCGTCTATTGAAAAATTAATTTTTGTACACACGTGTGAATGCGCGTGTGTGTGTTCGTGCCCGTATAAATAACTAACAAACAATTATATATTGTAAATATTATTTTATTTGCAATTTTAATTGTTTTCAATTTAATTTTTCAAGTATCAGAGTTTGTTCACTTTTCGTATAAAACCCTTTTTTTTTTAAATTATTTTGAAAAAAATAAAAAGTTAAAATAATAATTATTTAGCTTTTATAACTTTATTCCGCTAACAAGTTTCAAACACTCGACCTCTCTGACAGTAATCAATAATCTATTCATAAAACTCGAACCTACAGAATTTCCACTAATCTTGACGTTTGGCGAGCTTCGCGAATGTAAGGCTTGTTATGATTCGATCGCTCTTCGGCGGCAGCGTCGCTCTATTTGCAACTGGTCTACTATAAATTCTCGCTTTCGAGTGCACTTATACCAGTTGACGCGCCCCTTTGCCGACTTCGCGATCTCTCGGTGCTCGATGCAATTCTATTCACGACTCGATAGTGCGCCGCATAATTGGCTAGTTCAGAACTCGTAAATGCGCATCGCTTTGGCTTTCATTTGTAGGGAGGCGCGCGAATTCGATTGAGAATTAACGTTATTGATGAATACTAACCTACTTTATTTCCTTTTGATCAAACGAACTGAAATTTTTATTCAATTATTTTATTTACTTATATTTATTAATTTTTTTATTTTCAGTCTCAAAATGTTTTCAGAAAATTCATTTTGCACAAACATTGAATTATTGTATATTTTATTATTTTCTAGCTAATTCGTCACATGGTTATTAGATAATACATTTCTGAAACTTAGACAACCCTTTTTAAAAGCACCTTAAAATAATTCACGCGATATAGAACAAAGCTTACTCAAAATTTCAGTTCAATCCTGTCATCGGCGCAACACGTCCAAAACTTAGCTTTCTCTTCATCGGCCGTCATGGACAACGGGAGACTCGCTAATTCTCAGCAAGGCAGTCCAAAACTTTCTCCGTATAGACAAAGTGAAGTGCCCCGGCGAACTTCCGATCTTTTTAATCCTGAACTGAATCAAGAGGCGCACAGAACGGCTCAACAAGTACTAAATCATTCAATACTTTTTTCCCACCTCTCAAACTGTTTCTTGCTCCCCTCTAATGTTTTATTTATTATCGCTTTGGCAACAGGTTTACAATAGCCTGCAGGACCCTCCAGCTTCCCCGCTGTTGCTCAAAGATGTCGATCAGCAGGCCTACTCTTATTTGTCGTCGGATCCTAGTTTCACGAGAACCTCTGAGGTAATTGCTTCAATTTAATCTATAAATATTGAATAAATAAATCATTAATTCCATCAACTCTTTCACAGTTAAAATTTATTTAAATTTTAACACTTATGGAGTTCTTATATTTTAAAGAATGACAATCAGCTGCATATATTTTATATGAATTAATTTTCATAAAATTACTGCTGTATATATCCAAATTTACACAAAAATTAAACAAATTATGCATTTTATCCTTAAAAAAAAAACTACTGATTAACTATTAGCCAAACTAAAGGCTAAACTACTGGCAAAACTATTAGTAAACTACTCGCGAACAAACTTTCGTAAGAGTTCCAAAACAAAATCTCCACAAAACATAAAATTTTCTACTTCGCATTTCCGCCTTCCCAGGACATCTTCAACAGCCTGGAGCACAGGCGCAAGAGCGTCCAGGAGCGTCTGAACGGCTTCCACGAGCTGCTGGAGATGGAAGCTTCGGACGCGACGCGCCGGCGCAACAGCCAGGAGCTGCTCAGCGCCCTCGAAGAAGTCCAGATGAAGCGCCGACTGTCCCAGCTTTTCGACGAGTGCCAGCAAGACGAGCAGCAACAGCAACAGCAGCAACAAATCCTTGAAGAGCTGCTTATCAACGGGAGCATCTCGAGGCGTGGATCCGGCGATTCCGAGCCGTCGTCCCTGCTACATGGCAACTCCCTCGATGACTTTGCCAATCTGCAGCGCGCAATCAGCTGCGAGAGCGTCTGCTCGGACACGAGCGTCGTGCTGAACGACCTCGAGGGCAACACCGAGGAGGCGCCGGTCGTCGGCTTGGTTTGCGTCGGGCTCGAGTACGACAGGTACGAATTACGAGGATATTTATTTTATTGAATTGAGATGAATTTATTGTTCGTGTAGTGTAGATTTGTAAATAAAGTAGACGACGTCTTGATCTCCGCGAACTATCCAGTTTTTATTTTCTGCCGATGTATCGGACGTATTAGTGAACGTCCCTAATCAAGGCAGTTTAAAAATTAAACTGGAGGATATCCGCACTGACTCTCCAGTTTAATTTTTAAACTGCCTTGATATGGGACGTTCACTAATACGTCAGAAACGTCGGCAGAAAATAAAAATTGGATAGTTCGCGGAGATCAAGACGTCGTCTACTTTATTTACAAAGATATTTATTTTATTTAGAGTTACTTTTTAGGTTTTTTTTTATCTTTCTTATCTCTCCTTCTCTTGCTGTCTCATTCATACATTTATACTGGGGAGTGAACCCCCTCTCTCTTTTATTAATGATTCAAAGTTAAGTTTCTAAATAAAAAAGTTTTTCGAAGAAAGTGAAGAGAAAATGATTCTGAATCGATTTAACTTCTACTTACAAGAGGTCACCTTGCCACACGTTTTAAGCTATTTTTATATATAGCCTAAATTTGTTGAACTAAGCCATAATCGTGCTGGTACTTAAAAAATTCAAGTTTAAATATTTCTAGTGTTATTTAATAAAATTTTTCATTAAACTAATAAAAGTTCGAAATCAAGTTCTAAAAACTCAAATAATATACGTGAAAGTTTCTGTTTTCTTGTATTTAAGTTAGAATATACTTATTTAGTTCAAAATTATGTTTTTTCAAGGTTAAGTTACGAAAATTTCCTAATAAATCAATCAATTTATAACTTTTTATATATTTTCGTTTGTATACAACTAGAAGTATTTTTATACTTATTTATGATAAATGCTCTAGAGTTACTTGATACTTATATCTTCGATTCTGCATTTTTTAATACAAATTTTAGTATCTGGAAATACATCTCAAAGCTAAAGTTAAATCGCGACGTGAAAATTAAAAAATAACTTCAACTATTTATTTGTGATCGTAAAACATTTATTTTTTACATTCCATCTGTAAAAGTTTTAACGCGCCAACAAATATAAAAGCCTATTTTAAATCTCGTTTTGAGCACTTCAGATCAGAAATACGGTTTGATACATGAGCGAGAAGGTAATTTTAACCTTGCGTGGCCTTTTCACCCTCGCTTAGCTCGGGCATAAACGCCTACGCGAAACTAAAATCACATTTTAGTACTAAAATCATAATGTACTATTAATTCATTATCAAAATAATTATATCTAGGTAGCTGAGGTAAATAATTTTCGTTAATAATAAGATTTTATTGAATTATAATAACGACCTATTTATTATTAAAACGATCAAATAGTCGACGTTTGAGGATATTTATCAAGTCCCTTAAATAGTTTTCAAGTCTTTAGTGTAGCATCGTATCTTTCGAGCCATACTTTTGTTTTTGAAGATCGACAGATGGAATGGTCTTAGCCATCCGGAGGTGTTAAACTTAAATAACTTTCGACCTCTTATAATAATAGAATCGTGCAGTCTTCATAATTGAAAAATGATTTTTTATTGCAAGAAACAGTATTTATAACATTTAAATTTTTAAGTCATAAAGTCGAAAGTATTCAATTCACAGAACCGTTCTCTCTTTAACTAACAATAAATCGATCTTTCTTAATAAAATAATTCATCTTTTAACAACGAGTCCTCGCCAATCTCTGAATTAAAAAAACAAATGTTTGTTTAAGAATCGAACCGCTGCGCAGGTGGCCTAGCCACATAGGCGAGGCGGACCTGATAGTCAGCGTACTTGAAGCTCGCGATCTCGTCACTGCGGATGGTAGACCGGCACAAAACACTTACGCACGAGTCTGCCTCTTACCGGATCGGGAGACTCACATGAAAACTCGATTGTACAAGGGCACCAATTCTCCTAGCTATCAAGAGAAATTTTACTTCCCGCTCGACGGTGGTCCAGTCGGCAGAACTCTCCTTGTTGAGGTATGTTCCTTTCACTATTTACATAAATAACAATAAAAAACTTAAAAATTTTTTGCATAAATATTTTTGCTTTATCACATTAAGGTGTTCTCGTACGAGCTACCGAACGACGGCTGCGTCGGCGGTGGCGGCGAGTCGAGCCTCCTAGGCGAGGCGACGCTGCGGCTGGGCCCGGCGCCACGACCGCCCGCGACAACCTGGCTGCCGCTGGTCTGTCCGGCCCTGCCGGTGCCGCTGCTCGGCGAGCTCATGTTCTCACTCTCGTACCTGCCCACCGCCGAGAGGCTCACCCTCGTCGTCGTCAAGGCGCGCAACCTGCGCGGTGTCAATGACACGCCCGGTGACTTTTTCGTCAAGGTTTGGACTCGATCCTTTTTTTCTTGTTTATTGATTTTTCTTGGCTGGCTTGTCTTGTTAAGATATGGTTGTTTTGGTTTTAGGTGTACTTGTTGCAACAAGGCAAGAAGATGCATAAAAAACGCACGTCTATCAAGAGGGGCGAGAAGAGTCCTATCTTTAATGAGGCCATTATCTTCAGCGTTCCGGCTCATGCTTTACAGGTAACATTATTTTAGAATATTTTTGTAGAATTGTGAAATAAAAGAAATATATCTTCTCGTGCAGAAAGTTTTAAAGTTGGATTTTGATCTAATTTCGTTTTACTCTCAAATACATAGTCTCTTAGGTAAATCATATATTCGAAAGGAATAAGAAATTTTCCGACTAGAATCCTGCTTTTTGTCCTTGAGTGATTTCTGCATGAGTTCTTAGAAAAGTCAATGAACAAAATCGAAGCATAGAATATGTATATCGCATCTTTCTCTCTTATCTAGCCAATATTTTAGTTTTTGCCTTTCGTACTCATAAAATTCTTTAGATTTTTGAGTTTTCCATTATTTGTCAAGCTACTAGAAGTTTTAAAAAACTCGAAGTTAAAAAGCGAAAATACGCTTTCTTTTTAAATGACGCGTGATGTACCTATAACATAAAGACTATCACATGTTAAATACGAAGTAAAATAATAAAAGTAAACAAAAATAACTTGTTAATGATTTGCAGAACATCCAGCTGAGGCTGACGGTGGCGGAGGTGTCTGGCGACCTGAGCGCGGCAACGAAGGCCTATTCAGTCGGGCACGTGATAGTCGGGGCGTCGACGTCGGGTCGAGCTCACTCTCACTGGAGACAGATGCTCGCTGCGCTCCGTCGGCCCGTCGCCATGTGGCATCCCCTCAGGAAGTGAACAGCCTCACAGGCAGGCTCATCTCTATCACACATACATACGCATTGACACGCATACATATACACACACACTCATACACATACTCATATACATACCTAAAGTATACTCCAGCACGCGCGCGTCAAGCTCTCTAGGTAGCGACTGAACCTCTCTTTCACCTGATTTTTTGTTATCCTCTTTGTTGCTGCCGCCGCCGCCGCTGCTGCTGTTGTTGTTGTTGTTGTTGTTCTTGTTCTTGTTGATTTTCGCGGTCGTTTCAAATGATCGCTCATTGTTTAGGATCGAGATACATAGCTATTGCGCGGGTAGCGCACCTAACGAGCGAGAACCAAGTATCGACGACTAAGAGACTCTATTCAAGACTATCCTGTATTTTGTATTAAGTTAGTTTTATGCTCTTAGTTACTAAGCGAGATAGCTTCTAAGTAGACTAAATCAGCTTCAGTTTTACTTTGCTGGACGATTTAGTTCAAATCTTTTCATTATCTTTCAAGTTTGATCTTTTGTCAGTATATAAGTATGAAAGAATAGTTACAGCTCTTGAACATAATGCTAACTTATTACAGTCAACCGGGTAATTTGCAAACGAATCTAATGTTTAGAAAAAAAAATGATAGTCCCTCATTGCTTTATCCGTATAGATGAAAAAACTGGCTAAGTTGAAACAATCGCAATTTTGATACTCCGTTGCGAAGAATGACAATATCAGGCGCGTGGAGACAGATTACATTAAATAGATATATCAACTCTATAGTATCGCTACTTTCATTTCGATTAAAATCATGACGCTGTAAGATTGATTGGCTCTATTGAAACAGTCGATTTTATTGTATAACTACCCTTATTGCGAAGAAAGAGAGATAGACACATATATTCCGTGTACATAAGTTACATGCATGTATATATAAAAAGAAACAGTGCATTCGTGCATCCGATATGCATCGCTGAACATCAGGTTCACCGGTACTGTCCAAACTGCCTAAAAGCAAGTTCGGGAAGCCTTTAAAGCTTAATATAAAAGAAAATGATGAAAAAAAAGTAATTAAGAAAAAAAGCATACTTTTTTTTCAAAGGCGAATAAACTTGTTATCGAACAGATTAATATTTTCGACTGTATTTTAAGCACAGAGTTGAAAAATAGCGGGTTCTTGTTAAACGCAGGTTAATAAAGGTAATAGATTGTAGCTTTGAGGATAATGATAACAAGCGTTGAAGCGTTTATAACGAAAGATTGGTAACTAATTGTAGATTAACTGTTTCATCACAGTTTACCTCTGGTTACCAGTTTCTTGAAAACTTGCTCAGAAGCAGATGAATTGAAATACTTTGTTCTAGTACGATTTTTTTGTGGTTTCTTTGAATGTCCATAAAACACTAATTCAAAATTAGGATGCGGTAAGAATCACCCCCTTAGATTTAAAGTGTAGACACTTTTAAGCGCACGCGACGTAAAAACTTGATAATTAATAGTTATAAATATAAATATATCAAAACTATTTTTTTATAAAAATATTATAGTAAGGTGTATATTTAATGACAAATTAATATAACATCACAGTTTTTATTACCTTCGTAGGAAAATACTGTAACCGTGTTTTTCGACGATGACAAAAAAATATTGATAGATTGTCATTAAAAATTGCCTGACTCGTATTTCAGAATTTGGCAAAAGTTCGTAAATAAAGTAATTGAATAACTCAAAAATAAAAAAAAAATCAATTAACTGGCACTGTAACAAAACTTTCTATTATTTTTTTGAAAATATTCAACAATGTGTCAGATTTTCAGAATAATTTCATTAATTTAAAATATTTTCGTGCATTTGTTGGATCACGAACAGAGTAATAAATATATATTAAAGTTTATGCTGACTTCGAATCTGACCAATATGAAATGCTTCGCAAAGTGCTGCGCTGGCCGCAACTCATTTGAGATTTTTCCGAATCTCACTTGCGATCTCCTTTCTGCGAGGCAGTGATAAACCTTTAATAACTTTTTTTCGAGTATTGTTAATGGTACACGATTTACAGCAAATTAAATAAATGATCATAATAATTATAAATTATAAAATATCTATCGGATAATTATCTGCAATAATTATCTATAATGATTAAAAAGTTTTGCCAGATTTTGAAGTGCGAGTATATATTAATGTTTAAACAAGTCTGGCAAATTCTTAATCTTAGGATTAATTAAATGAAAAATTATTTTACTGATGCTCTTAAAAGATTCAAAATTGTCAGAAATTAAAATATAACTGTAAAAGTCGTTAAAAGTGTCTGCAATTATCTTATTCCAAATTTAAATTTTTATATTAATCCTATTTTCATTTATTGAATTGTACGCTAAAATAAGTTTGACAAGTCGAATCTGTTTTTGCTTTCGATATCTTTATAAAGCTGCAAAAATAAAAAAATTCAGCATTATTGGGTTTTCAATATTCTAGCTTTTATAGTCTAACTAATAAAATGCCATATTTGTCCATTTATTTATTGGCCAGAACTCGTTATTTTTCTTTTAAGATATAATGGCTTGTTTACTGATAAAACAAGAAAAAATTAATGATCTAGATATAAAAGGGTAGTAAAAACTAGTTTTATTTGTCAAGCTTATTTCAGATATCAATAAGTCGCTCACCACTATATCGTCTACAAAAGTGATCAAGGAATGCTTATTACGAATCCTGTTCCTGTTCCCTTCTTATGGCCTTAAAAAAAACTTACTATATAACTTTTATACCTTTCGCACTAAACTATAAAAAAAACTTGACTCAACTAATCAGATACATATAGAAATACACACGTTTTCATGCGCACACACATGATATATATAAATGGAGAGATTATCGATGGTAAAATATTGTTATTTCAAAAATTTTACTTCAATTATTATATGAAATGATTAATTATTTTAGAAATAGTTATTTTTCAATTCTTATCACGGTACGTAATAAAATAAATTTTTGTCACGTTATTATTGATTTAGATCGTCATATATAAACTTTTAACGTTTATATAGAAATATCAAAACATTTAAAGAAAAGAAAAAATAAAATGACAATTTACAAATTCTTCTAAATTATTATCATTTTAGTATATTTATCATTACAGTACATTCTAAAAAATTTAAGCTTAAATTTATTTAACAAAATTTTGGCAAAACATTAAATCATGAAAATAAAATTGAAAATTTTTGAAATGACAATATATGGAGAGAATGGACATACATTTGACGTTGTCAACGTAAGGAAAAATTGCGAGAATAATGATGACGATTTTTTAATAAAAACATCGTATCTTATTCTCCTTTGCCTATTTAAAACGAACATTTTGCCCACTTACATTTAAGCGATAAAAGTACGTACATACATATTTATATGCGCTAATAAAAAGAATCACTAGGAAACAATAGGTACCTGCGAATTTTTATCCGGAACGCGCGGAGTTCTAAAGCTATTAATCTTTAAAAAAAAATACTCTTTGATCCAACAAGTATTAGTTTTATTTCTTTTCGAAAATGTACAAAAAGAATGATCTAGTTTGTCTAAGATGCAGAAGGCGAATAATTATTAAATTGGTCAGGCTTTTCAAATAAATAAAATCATCATTCAGCTAAGTTTTACGCATCGAATCCAGTAATATTTCCAGAAAAAAAAACCAACTAAAGCTGCTTACTTTATTGATAATTTAAGTTTGCTTTAGAAACACCTAAGTTTAACGCGAATGCAATATGTATTGGGCGATATATTGAGAAACCATATAGAATAAAACTGCAAATTTAATTAATACAACGCCGTAGCTGTGCTACTGTATTAGCGCGGGGAAAAGAAAAGAGAATACGACAATAATAGTGCCGACCGTTTCAGTTGTTTAGCATTTTCAAAAGCACGTACGTACGTTATTATTATAAACTTAGCACAAGCGATTTCAGATGAAAAAAATATAAAATACGCAACAAGTGTACTTTGCGCATACTCTGCAGCATTTTGAATTTAAAAATGTACTTTCTCCATCCGTTCACTTGTCTTTTCTTTTTGTACTTTATTGCGATCAACACTTATTGGATTTGCGACCCGACGACTCGGGTTTGTTTTTATCGACGACGCATTACGCACTTTCGAATTTGTATATGAATTCTTAATACTAGTCTCACAAGAAAAAATACTAAAATTAAATATTATTTGATATTTTTGTTACGCCTGTCTGTGATACTATAAGGGCACAGTACATTATCCTGTGTATATTTAAGATTTTAATCCCGAAGCATATATACATAATTCTTATAAAAAAAAAAAAGAAAATATACTTAAGTATAAAATATTATATTGTATAAGAAAAATTTTTCATGATTAAGAAAACATTCATACCGTGCTCTTCCTACGTATTGCATTAAAAAATACAACATAAGCGTGTGTGTAAGCGTTCGTATATGATGACGTCTTTAAGCCGAAGATGAAAACAAAAATTACAAAGCACGCATGCGTACGTAAATTTGTCATTGTTGACGAGCCTTTGCGTTAATCTATCTGAAAAAAAAATTCGTCTCGTTGAAGAAACTCGTTCAGCGGTGAAAGAAAAAAAAATAATGTTAAGAATATTGATCATCGCGTTTCTAAAGTATTATGGAAATTTTTGTTCTCTATGCATGAGACCATTTTCAAAGCGCTATAAATCTTTGTGCACATTTGCGATACACACTCAACGTCTATGAAGTAACATTATATGAGACTCTCGCGAGAAAAATCGTTATAAGAATTTTCAAAGTTATACAGATTATATATATATTTGAGGAGATTTAGAATTATATGAATGCGAGGTATCATTAAAATTTGAGAAATAATATTAAATTGACGATTTCAAAGACAAAAATATAAAAAAGCGGATGAATAATCCACGCTGCGTGTTTGTGATGGGCAAATCGACACGTGATTCAGCTTTTGTCTGGAAAGTTCCAATAACAGGAAAACTGATCGCCTTTTTTCACACCTTATCATGTCGATTTTCCCTATGCATACTATATACACTTGTATGTGTGTACATGTACATTATAAAAAAAATATTATACATCGTCGTTGTTATTATTCATCGTTACACGATTCTATTTACAAAAAAACTCGTTTACTGATATATAAAAATATATATACACGTGGGTGTATATAAGAATATATATATATATATTTAATTTACAAAAAAAATTACTGGTTTTTCTATTTATTTTTGCCCAAACTAAATGAGTATGGGGGAAAATAAGAATGTATGAAATTTTGATAAATAATAAATTTAATTTTCGTCACTTTGTTTTATGGTGATTAGATCGTTCGACATGGTAAAATATTCTTAAAGTTAAACCTTGATAAAAGATAAGTTAACACAGCTTAATTATATTAAGAGCTACAATAATTAATCTAACTTCACCTACACTTATTGGACCCATGCATGATTTTAGAAAAATTCTCATTTTACAAACATTATATACGCAATTATTAAGGCACATTGGAGCATGGAAAGAGTTTACAGTCGAGGTTAAAATAATATATTATTATCATATTTTTAAAGAACAGAGGATGTAAGATGGGAAGATGATAAAGGAATGTTGGTAAGTATAAGGAATGTCAAAGGAAAATTGGACGGACGTTCGACAATGTAAAAATCTCATGAGAAGGAGAGGAACGTGATAGCGTAGCTCTCGCTCTCGTCATTTTCTTCTAAAATATATGTACATGATGCACGCGATTTGGCAGGAAGACGACAGCTTATTTCCTTTCCCCCCTTTTTTTTTCATTGGTGTCCCGGCGAAGATAGTCGGCGTCCAGGTTGATACGGATTTTGTAAAAGGCGAGGTGAGCTCTCGATTACCCTTAAAAGTAGAGCATCGATGTAGTCCTCCAAGTCGTGTAGCCGCTTCTTTTTGTCTGCCACGTCAAGTTGCAGATTTAGTATAAGCTCGATTAGGTCCTAGAAAATTAATTTTTGAATATTAGTTCAAGTACGTAACGCTTTATTTTGAAATTTTGTAGGCATGATCAATATAGTAGCGATTTTCAGAGATGGATTACAGTATTTGAAAAAATGTATTTTAATGTTATGTCAAATGCATACGATATTTTTAATACACTATTTGAAATTTACCTGATTCACTTGAAAATTAAAGGTAAAATAAATTAATAAATTTAAAAAATGTACTTTAAATTTATAAAACAATGAAAAAAATAAATTTTACAATGATTTTAAAAATCCAAGACTCGAATACTGAAATTCAAAAATATTTTAAAAGTATTTAAAATACTTTTTTTAAATACAGTATTTAAAGTAAATGAATTAAAAATATATTTTTAAATACTTTATTTTCTTTTTAAAGTATTTAATAGGGTCTTATTTTTTCTTAGTTCTAGACTATTGACATGTCCAATATATATTTGGCCTTCTTAATGATGTACTCTATATCTATACAAATTTTCAAGTCATTATTGCAAAATACCGAAAAATGGCATTTGATTGAAAATTTAAATTATATCTCATTCATCTAAAAGTTTTATTCCAATTCAAAACATTTCGATCAAACGCCATTTCTCGATTTATAATAATCACTTAAAAATTTGTATAAAGATAGAGTATATCATTACGGAGGGCAACACTTGGATTTGCTTAAATCGCAATACATTATTTATAATGGTCAAAAAACTGTATAATTTGGACATGTCGATAAAGTAGGACGATCAGACACCGTCAAAATTGTGTATTTTAAAAAGTATTTTAAACACTGAATTTTACAATAAGTATTTTGTATTAATATTTAAAGAATTAAATACTGAATTTGGCCACCTCTGGTGACTTTTAATAATAGTATTCTTCTTTAGACTAATTTTTACTACAACAAAATGTGTTATTCAGCTATTTGCTCAGGCTAAGAGATTGCTCTTTAATATTTATTTTTAAATATTATCTGATTTGAATTTTGTTGTTGGTTTATAACTTGCGAGCCAATGAAAGGTAGTTCGAAGTGTCACAAGAGAAAGCACGTATATGGCTTAATCCGGAAAACGTGAGAAAATTGCCATTTCTGATACAAGAAATACTAGCTTGACCACTTTCACCAATGTATTTGTTTTAACTCAGAAATCTTGTCGATTCGTGAATTTTCAAATATCAAAAACTCTGAAGTAAATAAACATAAACAAGCACATATTTTACAGTAACAAATAAAAAATATTAATTTCATTCATAGAAAAGTTTCTTGAGTCAGTATGTTAATTTGTTATTCAAAGAAAATATATAAATAGATTTAGTAGCTAAAACATCCAATAACGGACGTATAACCCGAGTCTCAACTTTAAGATAAACACCATAAAAAAACTGGCTGATCAATCTTAACCAACAGAATAATTAATACACTCATCCAGCAATGACTCTTCCCATCAAAACAACTCACCTCCTTGGACTTTCCTTCGAACTGTTCAATGAGCTCTCTTGGTAACCGACTCGGCTTAGAGCCTGTGTTGCCGGTTTCGATTCTCGAGGATGTCTCCTCGCCGCCGATAATGATCCTCTCTGAAGAGGACTTTTGTAAGCTCTTGTCTTTTTTATCCTTCTTATCCTTCTTGTCGTTCTGTTTGTCCTTGTCTTTGGTTCGCCGCGCCGAACTTGGCGAATCGCTGCTGTTTGTGTTGACCAGCCGCGAAATCGGCGACGATCGGGGCGAATTGCTGCGATCGGTTGCGCTGGTGTCTGTATTGTCCTTAGGCTCTTCGATCACTATTTTCGGGCTCGATCGCTTGTTCTCCCACCTTATCGATAAAACGTTAAATTATTGATTTATTCCATTTCAACTATACACTTAATATTAATATAAGTAACAAAATCCAACCTTTTAAGTGTACTCGCTTGGTGAAGCCCATAGAGCTTCTGGCCCCACTCGTCTTCGGAGTTCTGCTTAGTCTCCGGTTTCGAGCTGAGATTGTTCATGCTGCTGCCATTGTTGAGCCCAAAACGCGGAGGCTTAGAAGGCGGTGTGTTGGTCGAGCTGATCGGCGATGTCGTCGACGTCGACGAGTCCAGCTGGTTCCTGTTTAGATTAGGCGAGTCGTCCTGCTTGATGTCCCTGGACAGGTTGTCGCTGTTTTTCCAGTTGCTGTTGGGCGCAGACGAGTTTAGAGACGATGTCGAGCTCTTGTGTGATAAATCGTCGAACTGTAGGGATTTAAGAGAACGGGTTACATGTGGCTTTCTCGCAATGAGTTGTTTATTCGATGTATATTTTAAAATACGGTATTGTAATGCTTAGTGTTCGCGGTAAACGTGATGTGACAGTCAAGTAAGAAGATAAATTACGGATGCTTGCGGAATCTCTTTTACCGCGAATTGAAGGAAAATATTTATTGCTGCTTTTATCTCATGTAGGCACTCTAGCAATTTTCATTAAAGCAAATACAACAATTTAGTGGAGCTTGTCTTATGTAGAGAATAAAAATCGAAAGGTTTACTTAAAAATCATACATTATTTTTCATTGACTTCTGTTAATAGAGGGAAGCAATCAAAAATTTTCTTAAGCTTTGATTATATTTTCTCGAATTTTTCAACTAAAGTTTTATTTATTAAAAATTAATAGATTTTTTGTTAATCCATTTTCAATTAAACTCCAAAGAACAATGATGTGTTCCATATCCAGACAAACGACCTATTAATCATTAATTTTTAAAACTCAATAACTTTGTAAAATTACCGTGAACTCATCCTCCTCGTCGCTAACAACTCCAGGATCGGCATCCCCTTGTTCCTGACCAGCAGTCCTCGGTCTCTCCCTGACCCTAAACTCCTCCTCATCGTAAATATCGTCAAGCTTACTCTTGCTCTTAACCTTCCCCTTAACCTTACTACCGATCGACTTTGCGAGTTTCTTCAGACCCTTGCGCTTCTCGAGGCTGCCGATACTAAGCAAACTGCCGCCAAACGATTGAGCTGCCGAGGAAAGCTGACCAAGCGAGCTTTTGTGTCGCTCCTTTTTCGTGAGGTCCGTCAAGCTACCTGCTCTTACGATGAAGCCGATCCGAACTTCCAGTTTGCCACGCTCCTTCGTGTTTTCCTTGCCTGGCTTGCCGTTCAGCTCGTACCTGGTGGAATTGAATTTTGTTATTTTAGTGGATGATTTTTCATGAGATTGTGGAAGAGGAATTAATGGGTTGTTTTAAGAATTAAAAGGAAAAAGAAACAAAGGAATACTCGTTAATCTTGCTGATTTTGCTTTAGCTGCTGTTTATTATTTTTTACGTAATAGTCGCAATTTCAGTTCAGCGTTATGCGAATGTGATGCTTGAAAAAACTTTAAAAGACCGTCTAAAAAAAAAAATAAGTAGAAAATTTTAAGCACAGACTAGATATATAAGGTACTCTGTAAAATTAAAAAAGTGCAAAATGCTCCACTACATAAAAAATAGTTGAATTCCCACTAACAAATAGTAAAAAATTCACGATTATTTAGTGAAGTGAAGTGAAATTCACCGAATAATCGTGAACTTTTTACTATTTTTTAGTGGAAATTCCACTTATATTTAGAGGAGCATTTTGTACTATTTCAACTTTACAGAGTTATATATCCAAATTTATGAATCAGTGTAAGAAAAGTAAACGAAAGTTTCTACATTATCCAAGTACCCCAGATTCCTTACCATCTATTCTTCGGCATTTCGTAAATGTCAAAACTGGCCAGCGGTATGCGCACGGTGCCCAGGAACTCGTCCACCCCAAGAAAGTTCCGATGCAAAGCCGTGAGAACGATCTCAGCTGTGTTACCCTGCTGAGGGATTTGCAGCTCGCACTCCTCGTGCCACTCGACATTTTCGCTCGCTTTTTCCTTCACCGACGTCTGGTACTTCTCCTTGCCAAGGGCGATCGTCACGAAGCAGTCGTTCGTCTCTGAATTGAGGATAGAATTTTTCTCACTCTTAATTAATTGAATTTTATTGTCTGCTGATGCGCCGGCTCCGGCTTTTAGCGAGCGCGGCTTTTTATCGGCTGGATTAATTGTGCGCCGGATATGCGCTTTTCAAACGCCGATCTAACAATGCAGATTGCCAGCTCTCGCGTGATCTAATTAAGCCTGATTAATCTCGACTTTCGAGTGACGAATATGTAAACTTTCTTTGCAGCTGAAGTTGGTTTGATCGTGTGTTAATGTATTTAAATTACTTAAACGTTTATTTGATAAATTAATTTACATTAAATTTTTTTAAATAATATTTTTCTTAGTAAACAGTAAATTTAGAATTGTACGAAAATGCATAATATTGGCATGATGATTATAATTTCTGTTTTTTTAATTATTCTATTTCACAAAAATTTTATCAACATCATTTTTTATAGCATAAATGCAGTTTTTATGATAATAATGTGAAATATTAAAAATAAAGTTATTTTTTAAATATTATGCACAACTTTTTATGTGCAGAAGAAACTGCATTATTTCTTTTTAAAACATAATGAAAATATTTTTAACTTAAATATTCAGATAAGTCATTACTGAGTATTACTCTTTGAATATTTTAAATGCTCTCAACTGAACACAACTAACAATTACAGTATTTTTTAAAACAACATAATAATTAAATTTTATTTTGTTTGCTTTATGCAAAAATTATATTCTTAGGATTAGAAAGTATTTTATACAAACATTTAAACATCAAACATTAGAAAATAACTTTAGTTATAATTACACGCGCATTAGCTATTTTCGCAAAAACGCTCGCAAGGCCTAATGTAAAACCGTTTACGAGCCATATTCCGTAAAAACAACACGTGCGTTAAATTCACTTGTCACATGGTAGACGGCGCCGAACCAGCGCACTATGCGTAAGCCTCGCCTTTTTAAAACATTAAGAAAGTAGAATTAAAATTGTAAATTGACCTACGCATCAACTAAAAGTTTAGAGGTTTCACTTTTTACCTTGAAAGAAAACAAAGCGAATTAACCAACTCGATTACCAGAAACGTCAAATCTGCTCATCACAGAAACATCCGCGCGCCTCGCAATCGCGCCGCTCGGCATTTACTATGATTCCTTTTATAGTCATTGTCAGCCTTATGTGTCATCGCTGATAAAGCGCAAGTTAAATACGATAAAAACTAATTACTTCGAAACTGATAAATTCGCGCTTTTCATTTTAGCCGTTTTAATTAACATTTCAAGCGGGTTAAATCAGCGTCGCGCGACGAGCGTCCGTTGAATCAAAGTAAATAACAAAACTCGCTTAGCAGCGGGGAATGCCAGCGACGAGTCACGTGTAATTGTTATTGAATAATGATCGAAACTGGCGATGCTGCTGATTTCATTTGCGCAACACACGGCACTGCGGCAAATTATCCAACCTCCGTCTCAAATTATAAGCGACAAAAATATTTCTACTCACTGTTCTTTCCCTTGGTAATGAGGCCCTTGGCACGTTGCACTGCAAGAGAGAAAAAGACGAGATGAAGACAATAGGAAATAACGTGTATGCAGATGTAGCGCGCGCGCGCGCGCGAGTGAGTCGTATATAGGCAGGTATGTAAATAAATAGGCTGGCTGGGTGTATGTAAAGAGGGGCCCGCCGAGCCAAGAGAAGATATTGCATTACGGTACATACATCGCGCCAGACAGAGACAGACAGACGGAGAGAGGAGCGCGAGAGAGAGAGAAAGAGGAAGAGATAGTTTCACACATACACACACACACACACACAGAAGCGCGCACGTATATACACACAGAGTCGACGGGTTAGTCAGGAAACGGGCCCAGAGAGACAGCAGCCGAATATCCCAGGGCGTAAAGCTCCACGTAGACGCAGGCACTTGGAGACAGGAAAATCATAGGCAGAAAGACACTGGGCTAATTATCGCGGGAATGTCGTGGGCGGCGAGGATCGTTATAAACGCGGAAGAGAGACAATAGCTCTCGGCTCGACGTACCTATCACCTGGACGTGCGTCGGGCTCCACATGTTGCCTCCTGCTGCTGGCCTCGAGGCCTCCTCTGGGCTCTCCTCGCGCGTTACTCGCTGCAGAAGCTCGCGACGGCCAAGCGGGATATGACAAGTGACAACCGAGCCCCCCCGATGAGCTGCAGCACTGGCGGCTGCTCGCTCTCTCTGCCAAACACTGGAGCAGCGGAGCCAGCGCACAGGTATAGCAGGCCACGGGGCGCTGCTAGCGGTGAAAACGCGCGAGAGTGGAGCAGTTGCTGACTTACCAACGCGCCGAGGCGCGCACCTTCGCCGCGCACGTAGCCAGGTGCGTAGCCCGAGATGCCGGCGCCCCCAGCGGTGCTGTTAGGCGCGGGCTCTGCTGTTGGGATTTGAGTTGGAGATTATTCTAGTTTTTTTTTGTTTCAAGGTCGTTTTACAGGATAATGGGAGAATTAAGAAATTTTTATTATTTATTTTTTTTATTTATGTGGATGTGATAGAAAAAATAATAATTTTACGTTCAATCACGATCGTACCGTTATCGCTATTTAAATACAAGATTGCCAAGGTATACGCATCAGCCGAGGAAGTCGATAAAAAGCGCGATCGCTCCGATTTTCCGAGTCGCCGATTTTTCGGAGCAGCGAGCCGTTAAACTCTCGATATCGCTCGACTCGTCCCGGCGCCTCTCTCTTTTATTTTTCTCCTTTTCAGCGAAAATTTAGCCTTAATTAAGCCGAGCTCGTTGCGCTTGTTTGTCGCGCATTACGGCACGTACACAGCCAGCGCGTACATTGTGAAAGTGTGTCGGGGCCTCCTCTGCGCGGACAGATGACTAAGGAGTGACGTGTCTCTCTCACTCTTTCTCCCTCCCTCTCGCTCGCTCTCCTGGAATCACGAGGAATTCCTCGGCTGTATGAGAAAGAGAGGGTCGGAGCTATATACATGCTGCAGGCGTATATAGAGACACTACCGAAAGTGAGAAAGAGAGAGAGAGAGAGTAGATGCGTAGCGCGCGCGCGCACAGGAACCGGCCGAGCAGATAAGCACACGAGTCTGGCTCTTCCAAAAATATAATATCTAGAGCCGTGCGACAATGCGTACGCCTGCGAATAATAACGCGAAGGTATAGAGAGAGAGAGAGAGAGAGTCGAGCGGAGAGCGGTGAAAATGGCGCTGTAAGGAGCCCGCGGAGGAACAAAAGATCGGCTGGTGGGGATCCAGAAGATCGGCAGGTCGCATAGAGTGCGCGCGTCGCGCTGCAGCGGCGTCAGCTATCCCACATATACTCCTCGGCACACGGCAGCAGCAGCAGCAGCAGCAGCGCACGTGCGGCCGGTGCGCAGGTGTCTGTGGGTCCCATGTGTATATGTGTGTGTGTGTGTGTGTATACTCGAAGAGTGCGTGTTTCGCTGCCGAGTCGGCTACTAGCTGCTAGCTAGGAGAGCGCGCGCGCTAGTGCCGCGCCTCGCGTACATATACTCGCGTGCGTCGGGAGAGGATCCGGCAGCAAGGATCGGTTTAAGAGAGAGAGAGCAGAGATCGGCGAGATCGGTTAGTGAGGATATTTAGGAAATCGGCTGTAGAGCTACAGCAGGACGAGGACATGATGATGGATCAGGGGGCGCCGTGCGCTCGGCTCTGCCACATCGTCAAGTGGGACGACTTCGACGGCTACGGCTTCAACCTGCACGCGGAGAAGGGCAAGAGCGGCCAGTTCATCGGCAAGGTGGACGAGGGCTCGCCGAGCGAGGCGGCCGGCCTCAGGCAGGGCGACCGCATCGTCGAGGTGAACGAGATCAACATCGCCAACGAGACGCACAAGCAGGTCGTTGAGCGCATCAAGGCTTTTCCCAGCGAGACGAAGCTGCTCGTCGTCGACCAGCAGGCCGACGACTACTTCAAGGCCAACAACATACCGATCAAGGCCAGCATGCCCGGAGTCAAGATACTCAAGACCCCGGAGCGCAGCCCGGCTAGCATCCTGCAGGACGAGCAGGACGCCGCTGCAGCCATGGGCGCCAAGCCCAACGGCAACGAGCACCAGTCCTCGGCCGCATCGGTGAGTATATACATGCGACACACACACACACCTGTAGCGCGGACGGATAACCCAAGGAGCCAGCCTCCCACCGATCTCCCTTTTTTTCTCGATCCGCGGAATTCCGGCAAGGTCGTTAGCTGACGGGCTGTTTACCCGGTCGCCAGGCGCTTTCCATGACCATATGTTTTGCCTATATCATCGTCCCTTCGCGGAGCGGCTCGTGAGCTCTCGGGAAAATTCCTCAGTGACGAGAGCGCGCCGGAGAGAGAGAGAGAGAGGAGGAGAGCAGCCATCGCCCCGAGATTATTCTCACCTGTCGCTTCGCTCTCTCGCTCTCACGTACATATATATATGTAATACAGCGCGCTCGCCGTGATTATGTTCTCTTCTCGCTCTCGCTGTGTATGCTCTCCGGTGAGAGAGAGCGAGAGCTATTATATCCCTTATCTTATCGCACGCTCGCTCGCTATAACGGCTCAGCCCGAATATGGCTTCTCTCTTTTTTTTATTCCTCGCTGGCGGCTCTCCTCGATTCAGCCGCAAAAACGAAGCATCCTGCCAGCGCCGCTTTCTCCGGCGCCTGTTGCGTATAAAGCCCCGTGTGTAATCGCGCGTGAGGAAATTTCGAATTTTTGCGCGCGCGCCGGAATAAGGACAGAGGCGGAAAAAAAAAATGAGAGGAGCTCGGGTTTTTCCTCGATTCGGAAACTCGTTACGATTGACGATCCTCGTGATTGCGCGCGCTCATCTTCGGCCGGCAGTCTATATATAAAGCGTGCGCGCATGTGTCTATGTACGCGGAAACGCGACGTTTATGTACGTGCAGCGCGACGCGGATATACACAGGCCCGCGCTGGGACCGTTTCCGCTCCGAGCGCCGATTGCGTAATTTTTTTCATTCATCAGGAGCTCGAAGCTGCCTCTTATCAGATCTTGTATAACGAGGCTACTTTTCTGCCCAATGACTGCACGCGTCCGTACACATACGCCTGCATAACGATCTATTTACGTATTTGAGTATATTTACGCGCGAGCGGCGAAAAAAACAATGGTTAAAAAGGGACGAGGCTCGCGCTTTTAACGAGCTGGTTAATGAGTTTGCATTGCCGCGATGGCATTTCTCCGGTCGCCTATATCGTGCCGAAAACGTAGGCGCATTCCGAGATCGGCAGCGCGATCGGTTACACACCTAATGGCTTTCTGTACTCGTGGAAAATAAATGCTCCATTCGAGCGTGAGTCATAACGTTGTAAAAAGCCAGCTTTTTTATTAGATGCGATGACAGTAGGCCGATAAATTTTGGTGTGCTCTTTTACATAATTCAAACGCGCGGCCTTGAATCTACACTCGGGTAAAAAACAGCCAGCATCGGTAGAGCTTGTAATCTTTATTAATAAACTTTTCTCAATGATAATATCAGAAATGCTTTCTCGCATCCATTCGAATGCTAGAAAGTGAAATCCGTGCAGTTAAACACAGCCAGAGCGCAGGAGCAGCGCCGATTTCAAGATTCCAAGAATAATTAATTCCCCGCGAGAATCTAAAACCTCGCGAGCGTTAATTTTCTAAACGCCTCGCACTTTCCCTAGAACCGAGCGGATATTATCCAGCGTCCTTGAGCGCTCTTATCGCGCCCCGCGGGGGAATCTCGCCTAGAGATGCCGATTAAAACCGATCGAGCGGCGCATTCCACTTTTACGTGCACAGCTACATGCGCACACTCATGCTTATCCGTACGTTTTCCAGGGCACGAGCGACACGCACTCGATCGGCTCGTCGGGCGACATGCACATGGCCCAGGAGAACGGAAATTCGACGACGAGGCTGGATGAAGACACCAGCAGCAACAAGTCCTCCTCGAGCCTGGGCAAGGAGCAGGCCAACGGGAATGCCAACAGCACCGGCACCCTCAATCTGGCAATGAGCGCCAAGGAGCTCAGGGCCAAGCTGGCCCAGCGCAAGAAGTACGACCCTAAAAAGGAGACGCTCGGCTTCAAAGACAAATTCGACATTGTGCAGAAGCTATGAGGAGCACGAGAAACGTTATGATCTAGACCAGCGTCGCCCATCCCAGACTGCTCGCCGCCGCCTACTTACATCCTTCTTCTTCTCCTTGCTTGAGCTTCGCTTGTAACCTTATACTATTTACTGCTATTTAGTACTATTATCATTGCTATTATCGTTATGTCGCTGCTAAGAGAGCAGCTCGATCGTCAAGCCCAACGGCGACGATCGCGATTTTTTCCGCTATCCTATAAGTCTATGTTATGTATATCTACAAAGAAGATCGGTTTGCTGCGCCTTACTCTATCGCGTACCACCGAGGGGATCTTTTTTCTTTCGCTATCGTCCATTCCGATTTTGCTTTTAATAATCTTATTATTATCGTTAGTATTTATCTTGGAGTGTGCTGTTTGCAAAGTGCGAAGTATGGAAGAAAAAACCGATAACGCGCGCGGATCGGTAAAAAAAAAAAAAAATAACTCCGCGCGTACACGTGTATACATACTCTCTAGCTGCTCTTTCCCAATCAAAGGCTTTTATCATCGCGACGATGAGAAAACATATTCAGCGCTGCTGTTTCCAAGAAAGGAGAGAGAATAACGTTTCTCCCGCGGTCCTCTCGGTGTACATATACTTAAAAATTAACGGCACGCTCGTACATAGGCGCAGAGTTGTTGAAAAAAAAAAAAATAATAAAAGCTGAAAAAGCCGACGAGGTGTTAAGGGCTAAGGAAAGAGGGACCACAGGATAAAGGAGGGTCGAGCCGTGCCATATAGTCGCGCATCGCGATCTCGATTAACGCGCGTTACGCAAGCCGCGCTGTCATAACGCGTGTACACATCTTCGGCCTTAGTATACTCACAAGCATACATACACACACGCGCACGCAGGCATACACACAGCTGGACTAAATCGAAAGGTAACTCTTCTACTGCCGCCGATTCCTTCCTTCCTCTCTCTCTCTGCACAGGCGTGTGACTCTATATACCTATAGATACTTCCTTTTTCCAGCGCGAGAGACGAGGCTCATTGTTATATACTCGCTTAGCGTGCGCGCAACCTTGCGCCGCAGCTCACAATTATTGTCTACCTGCAGCTCTCCTGGCGATGTGCGCATCTCTGGGGCCGCCTGTGTTAATGTATATGAATCCGTGTACATATACACTGTACCGAGCGCCAACACATGCCTTCATGTACTTGTAATCTTTATTAGCGCGCAATACAAATGATTGATCGTGATGATGATGACGATGATTATGATTATTTGATGATGCCTACGTAATTTCTCTTCCCGTCTCTCTCTATCTCGGCTAGGCGCACTCTCCACCTTTTACTCTATTCCATTCTCGATCTTCATATGCGATGAAGCACCAGCTGCGCCCGAGGACTGGTTAGCTGTCTTACGATACACTCCTGCTTCAGCTGATGCACGATTCAACGTTTTTCTTACTAAAGAAAGAATAAGTTAATTTTGTCTCGGATGATGGACAGAGATTTCTCGCGCTTCACGGAAAACACAATTATAGTGACCATTTGTTTGTAATAATGATTTCCGTAATATTGACATGTTGTGGACTTGCAAAAGATGTTTTATGACTCTAGCTTAGTTTGTTTTATTTCAAAAGTCGTATGCAATATCCCCCGTAATCATTGCTATGGATAATCGACTATGATTACTTTTCTTCCCATTTAATTTTACCTTTGTACATAAACATAATGTTAACGATAATGTTGCGTTTCCTCACACATCGAGAAATTATCGACCTCATGCCAAATCCATCTTCTGCAAGTTCGTCGAGTTTCGATTAGCGAGAGGTGAATACACTATGGCATATAAGTATATATATATATAATGAAAGAAAAATAAGCGATCACTGCTAATCGTGCGTTTACAGTGGACCAAAATATATCACGTAGCTCTTGTTAAGTCCCATTGTATTGTTATTCTTATTGTTACTGTATTATTGTTGTTATGTATCTTGTCTGTAAATAATAGGCTACAAATCCAGTAAGATCGTTTCGACGATAATAATTGCTAAATTTTTCTAATCTTTCGAATTCCCGGATCTACATACGAACCCTTTTTTCTGTAGATAGAAATAAAAAGTTTACGTGCACACAATTTAGCATACGATTCTGCGCAACGAAAATTTGTGAAAGATAACTATGTAAAGACAATGTCAACATTTAATTTCTCAATGAACTTTATGTAATTCTGTCATAATAAAATAATCAATTTACTTATATTAAAGCCTAATTAAAGAAAAATACGTGTTCCTATGATTTCCATTACCTATACTTAATATGAATAACAATATTTTATTATCCGGCATATATACTAATATTATTTTATGTATGTATTACAAGTGTACTAAAGAGAAGATAATAATTTTGTATATGTTTTCATTAAGTTTCTTACTTTGCTATACCTAAAAAAGAAAATTGCTGCCAATTCATTTTATCTTATAATATAAGGATTATAAAAATAAATATTTTGAATAAAAATTATCATTAGTATTGCTTCATAAATAAATTTTATTGCATTTAAAAATTTTAATATTACATTACTGAATCAAGATTCCATGAAATTTGTCGCTTTATTTTATATAAAATTTACTCTCATGATAATTTGTAATTTATACAATCCCAAGAATAATAATAAAAATCTATTAATTTATCGTTGGTTTGTTAGTTATTTCTCAAGATATTTCATTTAAGAGTGGAATCTTACATTAGAAGAAAGTGACATTTTTTAGAGAACCTTAGTGATTAGAAAAAGGAATAAAAAATTATTTTAGCAAAAATAAATATAAAAAGAATTTTAAACTTATATCATAGAATATCAAGAAATGCACAAAACAATGTTTCAAAACTTTATAAATATTCAATCGCATATATATTTTAGAATATCATGATTTGAAAAGTCAATATAAAGCAAAAGAAATTATTTCATATTAAAAATGATTTTCATTAATGAAGTTTGATCAAATACTGAAAAAATAAATTGTAACAAGGTTATAGTTCTTACAAAGCATCAGATGTATGGGCCATGGGAATTAGTGAATATGTGATGTACCATAATAACGCAATGTACGGTGAGAAATTTTTTTCATAATTATTTTCATAACATTTTAAGGCATAAACTTAAAAACTTGAATTATTAATGCATCGATTGCAACATTTTCTTAATCTTACGTATCAGTTGACGATATTAAAAAATAAACGATGAATGAACAGAAAGCCAGTGAATCAACCCATTGAGCTGATGAGCCAACGCTGCAAATAGGAGCTAATTAAATTATAGCGTTTAAGGAAAAATTTTCCTATTGTTTATTTAACTAAACATTTTTCTGAAAATTGTTATTATCTTTTCTAAAATATCAGACTACGAACAGATGTACAAAAGATTCGACAAAATTATAAACTCTGTTAGTAAAAGTTGTGAAAATATCTTAAAAATAGAAGAAAATTTATCATAAGCACATTAATATCTGAAAATTAGAATCGATCCAAAAAACGTTAAGCTTTTTTTTTTGTCATTTGAGAAAGATTAAGTGTATGTACATAAAATTGTATGGCCTCATTTTTTACGAAGATACCTTATCTTTACGAAACTTGAAACAATTTTAATTATTTCCTATTTTTAATAATTATACAATCCGTATAACAATATAAGTTTTGGTTTCTGTAGAGAAATTATTACAGATCTACAATGTAAATAAAAATCGGTGAGTAATTTTAAAATTGTTGATTGGCTTTTTGCTTATTATAATAATTGGTATTCTGGTGTAACCAAAAAAATCAAAATAATCTAAATACGTTTTTCAAAAGAAATGAAAAACATGACCTAAAAAAATATAATATTTAGAAAATTTATCCAACGTAAATTCTCTATGAAATAAAAAAAATATATATATTTAGCATAAATGTCATAATACTCAATGTAAAAG
>UELX01000657.1:51277-66374 GCA_900480035.1 Eupelmus urozonus | reverse complement strand
AAATAGAGGGGGTTGGAGAGTGCATCAAAAAAAAAATAATTATTATAGTTATTATTGAGTTACTTTATAAAATAAATACATTTTCTTAGAATAATTTTATTGTTTTTTTCATTTTATATAAGTAAATTTTATAAAAAATATAGTTTAAAGTTTTTTTTAGAAATTGTAGTTTAACTTTTTATTTATTTACTTTATGTTAGCTGAAGAATGTTTGTTACAGATAGTTTGACTGTTTGTAAATTTACTTTAAATGTTGTTTTAAATGTTGTTTTTAATTCTATCGACTTTTATTGGTTTTATATGATATTATATAATATTGATACAATATTATTACAATATTGAAACCGTATTAAAACAAATTTCTTGCAATACTGAAAAAATATCATCACAACATTTCTACAATCCAGCTATACAATATTTTACTATGATATTTTATATAAATTTGTGTCAATTCCGATTGACTATATTTAAAAGGGTATTACATTTTTAAATATAATATAATATAGTGTCTATATTATTCTGTAACTTTTTTATTCTTAAATTATTCAAAAATTTTATTGCATTTTTAAATTATTACAATAATTATGAATTTTATAAATACAATCTTTAAAAACTTTTTATCAATTTAATTCGTTTATGTATGTATTTTTTAATTGCGAGTCTTAATGTTTTAAAAAAAAGTTGTGTAATGACTATTTCGAAAACATGATTTCAATTACATTGTAATAAAAAAGTAATTTTTTAAAAAGACTTTTAAAATGTTTTAAATATGCTTCAAAAATTTTAAACAAAAAATTTTGATCTTAATAATAAGAAAGAGAATTGCCTTAGTTTCTCAGTCGGAGAAAAATTGAAAATAGAGAGAGAATGATAGATAGCTGTAGATGAATACGAAAGCATGCGAATTGTGTATAAGTGTGAATATATATGTAAGTGTTAACTACAATTCTGTTTATATTTCTTGATTTGACTTCATAACAGTTTTTCATCTTGAATTGTACATACGTAGAGAAGCCTGGTATTATAACATTTATAATGGCTAAATTTATTTCAATAAGTTAGTATTTTAAAAATAAATTTGTGAAAATTAATTTTTTTAATTAATTAATAACATTATATTTTTTAGAAACAGATAAATTGAGAGGCACAAAAAGTGGAAAAGTTCTTAAAAAATGCAAGAAAATAAAATTTAAAATTCAATTACGTAAGTATTAATCTAATCATTTATTATATTTATTAAACAATATATTGAGTGAATGAATTAAAGTTTAATGATCAAAAATAATAAATAACAGCTATAAATAAAGAGAGACTATTTTATATGCAAAAAAGGCAACAGGTAGTCAATGAAAGATAAAGAGAGAGATAGAGATAGAGAGAGAGAGAAAGAGAAAGAGAGAGAGAGAGAGAGAGAAAGAGAAAGAGAAAGAGAAAGAGAGAGAGAGAGAGAGAGAGAGAGAGAGAGAGAGAGAGAGAGAGAGAGAGAGAGGGAAAGCAAAATTTGTTGCCGTTACAAGTTACTCTATATAGATGGAGAGAGCTTTTGCGCTTTCTTGGGGTCAAGAAAGGATTTTCGATTTAGCTGATGGAAACAAGCATTTAAGAAAAGAATAATATGAAAAAGTTGTTTTTCGAATAAATTTATGTTACTTAAAAAAAACTTTTAATCTAATTCTTTCACAAATCTAATAATTTTGATGATGTTTAAAAAATTTTTACCAAAAATTTTGCATTATTTAATTAATATTACTAAAATCTTTAATAATAATGATTTATAATTCTGTTTCATAATATTAATGTATGGTATCAAGGGGCGCGGCAGCGCCCTCGGAAGGCAAATAAAGTTTACGGTATAAATTTTGATTTCATGTTTTTTTTTATTTAAAAAAAGCGACTACAAATTATCAATCAAAGTAATTACTTATTTACTTTAATTGTAAGACAACTTATTAATCTATTGTGTGCAATAAATATTATAGAGTTGGAGAGACTCTTAAAGTACACACATAAACTTCTAAAGTGTACCCTAGGGACAATGCAACTTCACCGCTTTTCCGGAAAGAGACATTACAGTCAGCTCTATTTTTAGTCCTAATATTTTATTAATAAACGTAATGTAAAAATTAAACTTTTTTCAAAATAAATAAACATTATCTTTCTAAAAATAACATTATCTTTCTATAAATAGTTAGAATTAGGGTTAAACGCATTTAAATCATGAATAATTAAGGAAATCAATCCTAAACCATTATTTATTTAGATTTTAATTTGCAAATCAAATTGTCTTATTATTTACTTAATCTTTAATTCAGGTCATATTTTATTTGCAAACTAATTCTCAATTAATTCAAAAGTCAAATTTGATTTACTAATTAAATTTTGACTAATTCATAAATCAAGATTATTTTACTCTATTTTTAAATTAACAAATCAAAATTAATTTGATTAAGTTACTAACTACTATTACCCTATATTTAATAAATCAAATTTAATTTATTAATTAAGCGGTAAATAATTAAGAAATCGAATTTGATTTGTGAATTACCACTCAAAACATCGCATGTCAAATTTGATATATTTAATTACAGATTGTGTAACTTCAGTAACAAGCGGCTACTAAGAATAACTTAGAAATATATATTCATTTCTCTTCTTAAAACATAAGATCACTTAAAACTCCATCATAAAACTTATATACATAGATTTACTTGAATAAACAATGCATCGGTAAAATATTAAATGAGAAAGCATAGCTTCATCTATCGTAATAAACGTTGAGTAACAAAAGGCGAGAGACGAGTAGAATATATGAGTAGTAATAACAACTCGGTTAGCCAGTAGCACGTTTGTAGTACTGACTGCACAAACTTTTGGGTCACGCTTACAAATGATCATAGTTCAACCATATAGGCTTTAGTATTAATACAGCGAGCCAATCTAACTTATTGCAGCGCAAAAGACAAACTATTGTTTAAAAAGTGATTTATCGCAGTGACAGCTATCGTTTTATCTTCCTCAAGCACGCCCTCTTGATGCATCGATCCTTCCGTTTTATACTTATTTTACGGATCAAACAACGTAACGAATAATTTTACTTTGAACAAAACGTTACAAACATACTATAAACCTTCCTCTTAAAGTGAATTTACCCATAGTAAACAAAAGTTACAGCAAACGAGCGCCCGGTTATATTTAGGATTGTCTTTAACGATTTGTATTATAACTTCGGCGGAGTCGGTTCTTCAGAAAAATGGAGGCTGACAAGTGACGAAGAAGGGAGAAGTGGCGCGGAGGGGCACATTGGGCGGACGAGGTATATAGATATACAGTTTAAGGAGATCAATAGAGAGAACAAAAGAAGCCGATAAAAGCAAGCCAGCTTTAAGAGCTGCATGTACGGCCGAGTATAGGGAGTTGCGAGGTAGAGCGGAAAGCGTTTACGCGTGAAAAAGCCTAATGCTATGGAAATTGGATGTCAAGAGAAAACAGAAGGATGTATACAAAGCCAGGGCCATCGGCAAACTTTCTTTTTCTCCGGCAGTCATCTTTGCGGCAGGCTTCCCCTTGTCCTAACTACGTATACTTGGTTATTTCTGGTAAACATTAAATTCTACTAGAGTATGTACGTAATTTTAAAATTGTTCGTCTAACATTTTAATTTCGATTAAATATTAAATTAATAAATAAATTATAAAAAATAATGAAATCGTGAGTATAAACAAATAAAAAAGATGGATAGTTATTTTATTAAAAACAGTTTTTGTATATTTATCAATATTTTAGGTTTTTGGTTTTCCAGTTTTTTTTTTTAATTTTTTAATAATGTTTTTTCTAAAACATTTGCATAATGAAATATTAAGCATGTTTTTATAAAAAGAGAGATTTAGAAATAATATATTCCTAACATTTATAAAATCGATTCTCAAGAAATCAAATTAAAAAAAATGTACGATTCTGTAGGCTTATGGTTATGATCCCTTGTTTCAACCAATATGTCATGTTAGTAAAACTTTGTCTCCGAGCCTTATTTAAAAAGTTTAAATTGATTTTCCTCCTACGACATTTTCCGGCTCCTTGCGCGTTACATGATCCCGATTCCCACAGAGTATAGAATACCAAGAAAAAAGAAGAGCATAGAAGAAGCAAACAGCGATAGCAAACTAGAACTTCGAGCAGCCAAATAAGCTCGAATTCAATGCCTTTTTTTATTCTCTTGCTTAACAAATCACACTAAAAGAATCCTCTTATTTTTACAACTTATAAATTATCTATGGTCAAGCTTTCGTATTCAGGCTCTCGTGAATTTAATCGCATTGATTTTCTTTATCGTTAATATTTGAGATTTCTTTATCATAGTCATAAAATATTCTAGGGCACATGTTATTATTACATGACACAATATGCTACTTCATATAGCTTTATATACAAAACAAATTTAAATAAGGGGTCTAATTAAAACAAAAAAAAATGAACAAAAATATAAAAAATTTAAGAATAGAACAAACATGACAATTTAATAATAATAGTTAAGTCATAGTCTGTGTGCAGTGATGTTCAATTGTTTATCGAATTTAAATTGTATTTTTCTATTCCATATCATCTGTGTTTGAAAGACGGATACTGATTAAAGTTTCTTTATTTGACCAGCTAATTATGTTACTTTACGAGCCTATAAACGAGCTTGTAAGAGGTGTCATAAAATATATAAGAAGCTACCTACCCTCACATTCGCAATATTTAACAATAAATAATATGAAATAATACTTATTTATAAACATTTTATTTTTCAAAAACTGTTAATATTCTATTTAAATGCTCATTCTGCAGGCTAGATAAAAGAAAAAAATAGAGAAACGGAAGGATTTAGTGTGAAAACACGCGATTTACGTAAGGGTAAATAACGACGAAAAGAAATGTACTTTCGTGATACGAATTTACAGTGAGTGAGCTTTCGATGATCACGAGGGGCTTCACAGATTTACTTACACTAAGGTACAGTGAGTAAAATCTTTGACAAATCGAGTGTGGTAATTGTGACGTAAGAGACAAGCAACGACAATAGAAAAGTTACCTCTTGAACTTTACGTTTATACAAACTCATAGCCATTCAACCAATGACTTTTTTACACGCTTTCCTTCCATTTGAAATATAAGGTTTGAAAATAAGTTTGACTTTCTTATTTAAGACGTAAAATAAGAATAACTTTAAAATAGTATTCTTTTAACCTGATTAAAATCGATCAACAAATCCAAAGAAGATAATCTTTACGAATTTCTATTTGCACGACTTAAAGAAATGAAATGATAATAATAATTGTTTAAAATAATTAATGTATTTTTAAATAAACATTAATACAAATAATATCCAATAAATTTACAGAAATCGTTACAATATAAATATTGAAAATAAAGAAATAAAATTATTATGTATGAAACAAAGGCGTGGCGAGTTGTAAAAGCGCAGAGTCTTACGCATGCGCATTATGGAATTTACAATTAATAAAATACTGACATCTAAAATCAAAATTTTAAATTATTTAAATAAGATATTTATTAATATTGCCAATCTATTTTTCAATATGTCAAAGTTATAAAAGGTGCTAATAAGATGGTTATATTTTTAAAGTTCCACCTAAAACTGCTACGCTAGTATATCAAGCTCATCGTATTTTTTATATCAAAATTTATTTAATTTAGCAAAATAATCCTTACTAAGAATTAAAATGGCTTAAATAAAAAAAAAAAAAATTTATTTAATCCAACGTACCTATATTATATATGTATAGACATGCTTACCCGTTTGGGATTTAATATGGTATAGTAAACTTTAAATCTCTTATTTTTCAACTGCTAGATCGATAATATGAGAAACTTTTGAACCTTTCGAGAAGTACAACACTAATTCATAAAAAGATAAATCATTAAAGTTGAATCTCAATAAGATGTTACAATAATGTAGACTATTTTGCTCTTAATATTATATAAATTTGTATTGCTACAGTCACTCAATCATTTTGCGCATCGTAACTTCTGCGTCGAAGCCAATCAGCCTACAGCTAGTCTGAAATAGATTTGAATAGCTCATACATATTATTTATATTTCATTTATTTCAAAAGTACTATGCGAATAGTTTATCACACCTATTCCATTTTATACTGCATAAAACATCTGACTTGAAATATTTCATCAATTATAAAAAAAAGTATGCTTATGATTTTGCTAAAATTGTAAAAGTACACTCAAATGTCATCCGCATTTTATTTCCGCGAGGCCAAAATTGTGTAAAGAGCAAAGCGCTAAATCACTCGTCCTTTAAGCAGCCATTGAGCCTGTTTTTACTGCTCATTAATCACTTCTGAACCAGCCAGGTACTCAAACTACCGCAGACCTGTGTCGTTAATTGCAGTCGTCCTTTTTTCCTCTTATTCCCGTGTCAATGATTCTGTTCTTCCTTATTTGCCCTCTACCAATCATCGAAGATCTCTTACTTCCAAATATTTGAACATAACACTTTCTATGTAAGCTAATCGAACTTATTAACCTCTTTCACGTTAAATCGTAGCTTTTTTGATGTATTATATTACGTTTTGACATATTTATTTTAATCCATTATTTTAATTTATTTATTCAAATTTAAATTGTCTGAATCATTTATAGAATCAAATATAAAATAAAAAATTAATAAAATATTACGTGATTTTTAATAAAACCGGGTCTAAAATCCAGTAACTGAGGGTCAAAAATGAGTTTTAAAAATTTGAATAGAGTCTGTACTAAGAAGGAGAGCGCTCAGAGCGCAGCTCATAAATCTTGCTAAAATTTTTTACGGTCTACCTTAACCGAAATAAAAAGATTCATGTTTCAGAATAAAATAGGCCTACGGGTTCAAGTTATGAATGGTTCTAGAATTATCTTCAGAAAAACAGCTTATACGTAAAACATAAATATTTCACTTAACACAATCGCGTCAAAAAATAATATAAAACTAATGAAAATAAACTATATATATTTTTTCATAATTGAAAAATATTAAAAGTTATGATAGTTTGATTTGGACCAACAGAAACGTTCTTGCAGAGGCACAGATAAATCAGCGCAATCAAAAACACATATACGGCCAGTTTTATCACAATAGCGTTATCAGCAATAAATTTCTAGATGCACTGCAAATTTAGCGTGAAAAATTCACTAAAAACTGGCCTTACTAGTTCTTGATTGTGATGATTTATCTGTACCACAAATACAATTGAATTACATTGTCAATTTATAAATATTAGAAAGTCCGAATTTAGACGGTATTTTATTGTTGGAATTCACACTATCTTAACTTTGGATCAAATTATTATTTTTATACAAACATCTACCGTATTGAAACTTTAAAAAAATATTTAGATAATAATCTTTTAACTATTTCCAGAAAATTTTAGATCATCGACGAAAATTAATTTAAAAAAAATCATTTTTAACACATAACTGAATCGTTAAATCATAATTTTTTTATAATCATATGTCGTGTCGTAAAATTTTAATTTTGTATTCAAATGAAAATTAATTTTTAAATTAATTTATGCACATCCAACTAGTAAAGTAATTTTTTTTAATAGTTTACTTTCGCTTTATTTTCCGGTCATAACTTTTCTAAGAGAGTTATGTAGTGTTTATTACCTGAAAGTGCACAAACAAACTTCAACATGCTTTTTTAAATTTCGTAATGTTATATCATATGCTATATATAGTTCATTTTACTCGCATTGTGTAATTGGCTATATACGCTCGGAAAATCTAAACGTATGTGAAATTTTCCAGCACATGTAGTATTTGACCTATATCTAACGTAAAATATTAAAGTAATCGAAGAGAGAATATAGCAGAGTCGAAACTCACTTTAATAATTTTAGTATTTAATAACGCATATAATTACGCATATGTACGATTTTCGGTACATTTTGTCAAGTACAGAATCCAGTATAATATTAAAAAATATAATCTAAGCACCGTAAATTCATAAAAAACTAAAAATTATGTACAGTCCCTAAAGAAACTATAATCCCCAATATTGCACTGTATTGCTTCTTTTCGAAAAACATTTGATTAATTCGTAAAGAGTATACTCACAACGTCGATCAACTGTGAAAGGCGTAGCCCCATCTTGACGGTAAGACGATCGCTATTGTTACCAACAGGTCGAATGAGTCGATTATAGTTGGAGAGCAGGTCATCGTAGAGACGTTTTGCTTCCGGATTGGCAGTAACCCTCGGAAACAAAGCAGCAAGATAGGAAATAGCTGTCACCATCGTGAGCAAGCCGCCTAACCCGGACCTCCATCGCCACCAGCCTTTCCCACCGCCGTCCGTCCCAGCATCCTTGAGCATCGTACGCCTTGTCCACCCCTGAAAAACAATTCAATCACATCTGTGGTTAGAATTCTGTAAAGAATAGATTTATCTTAGAATAACATTATGCAACAGATGTTATTGATGTTTCAACATATATTAATAATAAAGTTCTAATCTATCTCTAATTTGTTAAGGTTTCTTATTAACACTTTGATTCCTCAATTCATTTTACAAAATTTCTATTTTCATTTTATTTTTATTATTATTTTTTTTCAAATTGAAAATATAATTTTTTAAAGTATATGTTATTTTTTAAGTATATGTTTTATAGTATTTTTTAAAGTATCTGATTATATTTTATGTGTATTTGAAAATCCTGTAAGTACATACATTAAAAATTTTTTCCCAATAAGTACATGACATTCTTATAACACCCCCATCCGAATCTTCATGTTACCCACGTGGCACAGTTGGAATCAAAGAGTTAAATAGCGACTCTTGTTGTAAGTGCATTATTATTCGCAATAGTTAAAAAAACGTTAGTTTTTAAGGTGGATTTCAATATTTATTAATAATAAAGTATCAATACATTTTTAAACAATTATTTCTAATGCAAAATTGTTTATTTACATTAGTAACCTATATCGCACCAAGATGATAAGCAAGGTTTATAAATAATTGCAAAAAACTGAAAAATAGAATGAGAGCATGACCTAGAGACAAGTGGAGAGAAAAAAATACAAACGCAGACGCACATGTACATAAAACAGAAGTACATACTCACACACATTCATATATACTTTTATATACATTTATATGTAAACAGGGAGAGGGAGAGAGAGAAAAAGGGTTTCCCTATTTTCCTTATAGCATGCAAGGCTGCATAGATCTCCAGGCGTCTGTGGTCATTACCAAGCTGCATGTCTTTGCACGGCCGTGACTGAAGTCTGGGGTCGAGTGAGCTAATTATGTCAAGACTCGGAGATATCACGAAGATTATACCAGAGTAGAGCCCGGACGAATTTAGTTGCTCGCCCGAGCTTGACAATCCGCAATGCTATATTGATCAACTAGCATCTAGCTTGCGGCTTTCGACCGAGACACCTAATAGCTGCTTATTTCGATATTAACTTTAAGTGGTTTGACTTTATGCAATATTTACAAGTTATCAAAAAGTTAGATCATTTTTTAATATTACTTTGACAGTGAAAACAATGGTACAAACTTTGCAAGCTCTGCATCAAATTACTCAATGAAAATTGAGCTTAATATTAAAGCAATAATAAACTATATTTAGTGAATTTGTCAATCTAGAACATACAGCTTTTCTGTATTCACACAACGATATTTACCATATGGGTCATTAAAAAAAAAAAAAAAAAACGTAAATTTCTTGTTTAAATATCCAATACACAAAAAAGTTGTTGAACCTATCTATTCTCAATTATTTTTATTTTTGAGGGATTCAAATATTTTATAATTACTCTTCTTTAAAGGTTTTAGTCAAACAAAATAAGACATTTTACAGCTCCTGGCGGGTGAGATCCTTGGTATATTTTAAAAATTTAGCTTTTAGTGTTGAATTTGACTAGTAGAAAATTATTTTTGATCACAATTTAGAAATTATTTCAGATTTCCGAGAGACACAATAAGAGTTATTCGACCTTGAAAGCTAAATTTTCAAAATATACAAGGTGACGTTACATAACTTATTTTGTTTGAATAAATCCTTTAGAAACGTGTTAAAGATGCTCTTATCTAACGCTGAGGCGAGAGCCTTTAACAAATGAGTAATTAAAAAAAAAGTTAATACAGAATTTGTTTGAACCTATTGAAAGTCAAAATAATTAAAATAACTTACTTCCAAAATCTTTTTAGTCTGTCGATTTTTTCATGCCAGGGAAATTACAACGATTAAGAAACAAGAAATTTAAGTTTTCTTTTTTAATGGCGTATTTAAGTCTTTAAGTCACAACTGATTAAGGAAATATGGTTGAGTTAAAAATTAAATGTATTATTTATTTGTTTTATTTTTTAATATTTTTTTCCTTTTTTTGTTAACTTAATTTCTAAAATGATGTAAAAAAAATGCAATCTAGATGTTTAAAAGTATAACCCTGAAGCTGCCTCACGAATGGTCCGTAAGCAAAAAAATGCACGCGTCATCACGTTGACGATATGAGGACAACTCGAAATAAAAAGCATAAGCTTCGATAGCTTAGTGGGAAGAGCATCCGTTTGCGAAATTCGAGGTCTTAAGTTCAGTTTCTAGCCGAGAAACCCGTGCCCTTTTTTCGAACCCACCTCTTTTTGTTATTTTTTCATTCTTCTTTCGTTAATTTATCGAATGTAAATTTGTAACACATTTTGACTTTTCATAAATTCAAAGTTTACTAAAAACTTCCAATATAAGAACTAGCAGAGGGTCGAACGCTTTTGGTCTTAAACAGCTTTGGAAACGAATGATTTAAACAAATTGACTTCAGAGAGTGATTGCGTTTATTTCAATCATACATTAAAAATAGAGCTAAATTTTTAGCTTCAAGCTAACATTTAAAGTCGACGAAGTGTAAGAATTTCAACATATCTCATTTTATGTAAATGTTGCAAGTAAAAAATATTTTAAATAAGTTTTATATTCAAATAATTATTTATTCTAAATGTCTTGCATTTATCTTCGCTCTTATTATAATAAAAATAAACAAAATCATTTTCTTGATTTATTTCACTTAAATAATTCGACGGTGAAACAATTTACGACAAAACCCTTTAATGATAGAGATAGCAACTGTTATTGCATAATCAAGTACTAATAAAAGTAATACGACTCATATAACAGTCAAAATATGTAGATAATGCAGACACTAACATGTGAATAATAAAGCTAATATCACAATAAACATTATTTAAAAGCATAAATATTAGTGCTTGCAACAGCTTATAAAGTAATACGAAAAGTCGAGTAACAGAAAAAAGCTTAACTTATCATAAAGACTATGTGAAAATAAAAATAAAAATTAAAAACAAATAAAAACAAAAATAAAAATAAAATTAAAAATAAAAGTATAAAGAATAAGAAAAAAATTGCACAATAATTGTATTACGGATGATTGCATGCCGGTCAATAACTCGCTTCAACTCACGGCATCTTTCGCCCACTCAAACAATAAATACAGGAATACTTAGGTATAAAAAAATGTCATATATTTATCAACTATCTAAATAAAAAAGTTATGATAAATAATTTTGTGTCAATAAATCACAATTATAAAAAGAAAATATAATAAATGTATTTATATAAATATGATCAATTATAAAAAGTAAATAATTGCCACGCCCATTTTGACATTATCTAGTGTTATATATAAGTGAAACTATATTGTGAGTCTTAACTTGTAAGTGCATAATTAATTGTTTTAATCAACTACAATTATACTGTTACTTAGATAATTTATTCAGGGAAAATAAAAAAAATGAATATCAGTTTCGTTAGTCATATTTTATGCTAAAATCGGTATACATTTTTTAACTTTTGTTAAAAAAATCTAATTACCCTCTTTGTCTGTGCATTACAAACAAAACAAGAACTCAAGATAACTTAGAATATCATCCGAGGGATAAAACGGTAAAAAGATGATACAAAGAAACAGCGAAACGATGAAACAATGTAACGAAAGGCGCCTGAACACTGAGCGAACCTCGAAGACAACGGAGAAATCTCGGGGGTAATCGAGTGGCGTCTGATCGATAAACTCAAAGACTTGGAAAGGAGGAAAAGCGTTCGCTTGCGTTTACCTTCACTTTACTCTTTAGCTACTAGTTCACAAGCACAACGATAACGCTTATACTAGTCATTCACTAACTACTGTTTTTCTACCCGGATTCCCTGTTGACTTGCTATTTAAAGTTTGAACATTTTTTTAAAATTGAAAACTTGAGAATCTACTAGGCTTAAGAGCAATGTAAACCGATCTTAGATTAACCGATCAGGTTTTAAAAGTTTTATGTTTTCATTTTTCAAAAACGCTATGTGCTGACTGTGGTTATATATTATGTTAAAATTTGAATAAAAAGAATAATTAATTAATTACACGTACATAAACTTAAGTGTCAAAGTAAATATATTTTTTATTATATATAATATAATAAAATAGACTTATTCGATATCCGATAGGTTTATCTTCGATTTCGTATGGTAACTAAATAAGTTCATTTATTTGTAGATTCAAGCAGTTTATTAACTTTTAACGTATGAATGTATGACTGAAATTAGAGGAAACGTGTTGATATCCAACACTTAGCTAATTATTTTACGCGCTATAAATTCGAATATAATCATGACCATAACTTTAAGATATACTGTTTTCTCATACAAGTTGTTACAAAAGCTTAGAAACTGAATTAGAAGTGGATTTACTCTCGTAAACAATTTTCATGATTAATTTCATATAAATAATAACAATCACGTATTCAAAACTAGTAATAGTAACTTTCGTAATTTCGTTAAATTAACGGACTCATATTAAAACACACAGCCAGAATCGCAAACAAATTAAATTTTGATAATTAAAATTATCTTAAAAGATCAAAAAATTAACATAGATTGTATTAACAAAAAATTTTGACTTTTTAGTTTATCCAAAAAACTACATATATGTTAATTATATTAAATGGATGGAAATATTTATTTTACAAAAAGAGCTCAATGTACAACAATATGATCGTTTTCGATCTTCTGTCATTTAAGTCTACTACAACCTTACCGTGTCTCTAAATAAATTAAAAATGAAAAATTAATTATTTTATAATTTAAATTGAAACATAAAAATTTATCAAACGTTGAATAAACTCCACTAAAAACTTTGGATTAAAGTATTCACTTCACAATATTTAGGACCGAATTCCGTCAGAGCAAGAACTATGTTTTAATATGCATACCAAGTCTTAGCGCTATTCCCTTATAATTACTTACAATTAGGCTTTATACGCGTCGTTTTCATGAGCATAATCAAATTACGACTGAAATTCATATCGCCGCTCGTTCATATTGCGAATAATCAAATTTACGAGTACACAGTAATATAAAAAGCAAAAAGTTTTAATTTGTCACGATAGAGCTTTAGAGTAAAAGTAGCATTATAGTTCAAAAAGAACGTGCCGATGCAGAGAAACAGGCCGAAACAAAAAAGTTGGTATTGATTAGCTGCTATAACACGTGCTCAATCTATAGCGATGAGGCATCTTGGCGAATATCGAGACTATGCACACGAATGGCTTATACCTAAAAATTGTAAACATGACTCTATTTTATTAAAAACTGCAGCTATAAAATGTATTAGTTTACCATGTAAACAGCAGACTTCTATTATTACGATAAAGTAATTAATAAACTTATACGGAATAAATTTAAAGTAATTCATAAAAAGGAATTTCAAAATTATAACAAAATTACTTTAAAATTATACTAGAAAAAATGCTGTTAACGTTTGTAGCAGAATATTTTCTTAAAAAGCAAGTATTTTTAATAATATTTTATAAAATCATGGTAATTTTGTGATTTTTTTATTGGTAGATGAAGTAATTATATCTTTAGATTCGCATCAAAATATAAAAAATTTCTATATTTAAGGGCGCATTTTTGCAATTAAAGAAAATAAATAAAAAGTGATGAAGCAATTTCATCTCTGAATCGAAAGTTAGCGCCTCAAGTTATAAAAATATTACTTATTTTAACAAATATTGGTATTAAAATTATATTCTATAAAAAATTAGAAGACTGTTGTATAAATGTACATATTTTTCTACACAAAAAATCTAAAAGACCAAAGCGTTTTTTGTAATTTTAGAATTTTTAAAAATATATTGTTGTAATCAGCAGTTGATATTATCCGCTTAACTACAAAATTTAATCAGCTATAAGTTAGATTAAACTTTAAACTTTAAGTAGCTAATAAATTTTAGCATGTACGATGTATGTATTCAAGAGATGTGGCGAAAATAAAATTTTATTCCCTCTTCCCTACACACTCACCCACATATACATATAACATACATAAATCTAATAGTAGAGGCAATTAAATGCTTTTTTTATAAATGTACCTCGAAATTCGGAAAAGTAAAACTAATTACTTATTGAGTGAATATATGCAAAAGTGAAAATTCGCTTATTTAATGCGCAGCAAGAAATGTCTTCAAATGTATATGCTCGTGCGTATACGCGTGCGAGTTTGAGTGAATGCACGTGCGCATGCACGTATACGTATGTACTCACAAAAAACTAGAATTATTGCTCTATCTATTTTGACTACAACAATGTAACACTTCTCACTCGTTAAATTAATTTATTATTAATTTATATTTGAACAAGATAGATTTATTTAATGATATATAATTATTACACGAAACTTATTTTCTATTTACGCTTTATAACAGGGTGGGATTTTTGAGAAGGAATAAAATTTTTTTTACAAGTGCATAAGAATAGCCCCTAATCAATCCGTCTAAAACACAATGTGCATCTCTGACGGAAAAGATATGCCGCTCTAGTCAAAATTATTAAAATTTTGTTTTCATTTTTCATCTTTAAATATAAAATAAATCTGCTTATTTTAGACAATATGAGTTTAGTGGACGACTCAAACACTTCATTGTCAATCTGTTTCACATACACGAAACAGGGACCTTACATGCGCTTATTTGAAAAAGAACTATATGTAACGTAGGGAAAAGGGTTTTTCAGACTAGGATGTTTGACTCTCA
>UELX01000657.1:0-50393 GCA_900480035.1 Eupelmus urozonus | reverse complement strand
CAATACGTGAAACTTTGAATTACAAATTGTAATTTAATTTTTCAGTCTTCTCAGGTCCGTGCTGACAGCACAACATCTTATTATAGCTTCACTCATGATATTTTCTGCTGTCTATGGAAAAATTAGTTTTTGTTATGATTGTACGTGTTCTATCAGGTTATTTCATTTTATTAAATTTTATTTGTTAGCACGTTTTTATTATTTATATGTATTTTATTAATTGATTACTAGTAATTTTATTTTATATTTGACTTTCTTAAAAATCGATCTTTCTTAATATTATAGGTATGTTCACTCTTGGAAATTGGCATTCATTTATAACACAACGTGTATTCAATTGCATTACGGATACCAAAAACACATTTTTATGTATAATTATAATTATATTTTAATAATACACGTGTTCTGTACAGTTTGTAAAAAATTTTGATCATCTGTACTACATTGAAGCAGCCGCGCCCTGATGGCAAATATACAGAATCCACACATATATTATGATTTTGTCGAATAACTGAAACCACACGAACAACATAACTTTATATAACAATTTTTTAATTATAAAATAAAAAATAAAAATAAATTATGGTACGCATTTAAAATAATAACTGTCATTATACACAAATTATTTTTTTTTCTGATTTTCATCATTTCTGTCACCGTAATTGTAATAATTTTATTTATTTTTTTTAATATTGTACCTTTATACTCTCAAGAAGGACGATAGTAAATCGTTGTAACAAATAACATTTTAAAAATCTTGGATCGTTGAAGCTTCAACAAATCTTAGGCATAACAAAATTTGCTTATAATATTTCTAGTAATAAAAGCCCCATCAAATAAAATTAAAATTTTCCCATCTTTTTTTTATTTGATGTCAAAGACGCCTCCAGAAGTTCCATCGAAATCAATGATCCGGAGACCGGAACCCCACCTTATATACCCTTTTTAAAACACTATAGCTGTTATTAATACAAAAATCATCGGACGTTTACAGTAAACGGAAAATGAATAAGAGATCAATTAAATACATATCCCGATGAATATCATTTAAAAAAGATAACTGAGCTGTTAGAGAGAATAAAACTCTTCCTAGCACCCGCTCGCGACGCTTGAACCGTTTGTATTGCTCTACCTTTGAATAACAGAGCAACTTTGCTATGATAATACTCCAGAGATCGAGCACAAAGATTTGTAGTGCTCGTCGTACGTGTGCATTGTCACGATCCTTTCACGTCTACTTAGAATTCGCAACTACGTATAGTTTAAGGTGTTGCAACAGTGCCTACAGTTAGATAATAACAATAACTGAACAACATAAGGTCGCGTATTTCTTCAGTCTGTAATTTCTTTACAACACTATAATCCGGGCCTTAGGATGGCTTTAAATGTAGAAATTACAATCATTGGAAAATTTTGTACAAAAAGAAAATAACCGCAACTCATAACCAATAACAATATAAATTTAAAAAATTTATGTTTAATGTAAATTAAAAGAAGAACTCATAAATATTATGTTATACATATACACAAACTTATAGTGCCAAAAGTACAAATTATTCGTGAAATGATATTTGTAAAAATAATATAAGTAAGGTAACATAAGTAAGTATTGTGTAATTATGTACTCAAATTTTATGTATTTAATTAACTGTAAGAAGTAACAATAAAAATTGTGTGTAGCTGGCCAAAATTTAACATAAATTTTATATCCGATTTCGTGCAATTTTTTGACGAAATTGAACAAATTTGAAATAAATTATTTAAATTAACATTGAAAATAAACAATTATAATACAAAAATAAAAGCAGATATTAACTGCTTCAATAGATAAACGAAAATGTTTACATATGATTTACATATCCAGAACCCTGCTTATTCTATGCCTTTAAATTGAGTGTGAAATCAATGTTATTAATTATAACAAACTCTTCGTAAACTTTATAAGATGCTCTAATTATTAAACACTTCAACGCTCAGTCAATTTTATCTCATTTAAATAATTTTAAGTCTATTACTTCTAACAATAAAACTTATACTCCGGAGATTAATGAATTGTGACTCAATTCTCAACTCAATTCTGATAATAGTTTATATTTAACGATTACGTTTAGTAATTTTAATAAATTTCGACCAACTTTTAGCCTTTGTTAAAAATTGCTTATTAATAGCGTTAATTACTCTCTGAAAGATAAGGAATCCATGTAAAAATTTACTTCTTAGCGAAATTTAATCCTCATAATGGAGTAAATATTTTATTTTACTCCTTATAAAGATTAAATTTCTTGATTTTATGAGATTTACTCCGTGAGTTCCAGAAAGTAAAGCATTATCTTATTATGAGAAATATCTATTATACTTATTACTATATGTAAGTACACTTTATTAACTAATAAATTTCTAAACACACAAAAATATTTTTTATAGCTTTGTCAACCCACTTAGCATTAAGTGATCTCCATTAACTTAATTTATTGACATTTAAGCTTTTTATGGATACTTAAACCCAAATTTCATATAAAAAGTATTACTAGAATTGAATGTAAGGTATTAACGATAGCAAATTTAAGCAATAGCAGAAAATAAATATTTGTTTGTCACAAATAAATATATATTTCTTTTAAATAATACCATTAATTTCGCAGTTGAATTAAAAAAATACGTATTTCATTTCGAGTGATTAAATATTTAGTTCACTTAATTAAATTTATTGTTTTGAAGCTACTTCATAGTCATTAAGGATAGTATTGAATTATTGAAATAAAACATTCTGTTTAGTAAAATAAAAATCTAAATTTTTGTAGTTGTTTATACAAAATGTAAAGTGTACTATCGCGTCGAAAAAACATCAAAATCGTGTATAGTCTAATAAAAACATTAACATATTTTTGAATACAGTTTATCTCATATTTTAACTCATTTTAACGCACCGTTCTAAGTTTAATAGAATAAAAAATTTGACCGGAAATTAAAACGAAAAGAAAACTCGTTTCTTGAGAATAAGGTTTCATGAAAACTGAAAATTGTCACCATTGGCAAATTTGCCATAGAGTATAAAGTAGTGAAAACGCTATAAAAGACACCCTGAATTTTATACGGTAAACATGGTAAGGATACGGAACAGGGTCAAATGTGAATAATACATAACGCTTTTTGTACTGCTTGCTAAAAAGTGAGTTTCTTTTAAAATGTTTTTATATCTTATGAAGGTTTTGAGTAGTTGTACGATCAACTAAATATATGTAAATGTGCTTACAGTAACAATATACCAAATCATAACCAAGATATTCTATTGATCTTATCGGCCCTCAAAATCTAAACCTTACTTTGAGTATATAAAATAATTAATAACAATTATTTCTAAAAAAAAAACATCTACTACAGATAACTCTATACTTTTACAAAAAGTATTTGTTTTATAGTTTTTTACGTAAAATATTATATCTATATATAAATTACAAATAAAAATTAATTTTGCATAAATTTTTTTATGGTCATCTAATTTTAATGCTATAACTACTTTAAGCACTTTTTTACGTGGTGTTAAAACTGAGAAAAGTCTTATTACGTTTTACTTCGCTATAGAATATAATTAATTAAAAAACTTTCAATTATTTTGAGATCAACTTTATTTTTAATTTAAACTTTAAATTGCAGCCTTTTAATTAACTGTATATGAAAATAAAATAACAATGTGTCTATTATGCTTTATTGATATAAGAAATACTTCAAAATACTTCAGAATAACAAGGAAATTTATAACTTCAGAACAAAAGACTTATGAAATAAATATTTATTTTAATATTTTTGCATATTATTTTTATGATATTAAGACTATAAATCTTTTAAATATTTTGAAAAACAATAGATTTTTATAATATTATGAATATATTGACATATTTTACAAAGAGTAACATGTTAAAATTGTGTATTTAAATTCTAGCATATTGGATTTTTTCGCCATCAATAAGCGGAGAACGCTCCAGTTTTAAAATAGAAAGAAAATATGTTGCTTCTGATTACCACAATAACTAACACATCTTGATCAGTTGTAAAGAGTAAATTTACAAAGATTTTAAATAAATCTGCCATTATGAGAAATAATGAAACATTATTTGCTATAAACATTTAAATAAAAATATGTACTCCAAAATGCGGTGAGTTTTAAAATTACGAGCTTTAAAAGGATCACGCAAACAACAATTTGGAAATGAAATATGTTATAGGTAGTTCGAGGCCTCTGAAAACAAAAGTTGTTCTAAGCCCAAAATCCGAAAATGGTCAGTTTTTGGAATAGTCAACATTTCACCGCTTGCCAATTTCCATTGCATGTTTGCTTTGTTCTTTGTTTATTGTTATTGAGAAACTCAAAACTACTCTTTTGAAAGTCGAAAATATTCTTAAAAGGATTCAAGGAATTTACTCAAAGTATATGCATACACAGCATAACATAACCTGAGAAGAAGAATTTTAAAGTCAATAAAGATGTCTAAAGTTTTATTAAATTAAATTCTAAAGTCCTTTTGAGATAACGTTATTAGAAAGCATATAAAAGATGCATCAATAATTGTATTAGTCTCTAGAAGCGTTCTAAAAATAAATTAAAAATCTGTTACGTCGAAAAAAACGGACAACTTTAAATCTTTATCATGCGCCAGCCAACACACCGCTTCATCTATCAATTTTAAAAGACAGTCAGTCGCACAGAACAAAGTGGAAAGATTCTCTAGCGTCCCACTGAACACTGCAAGCCTGCCAGCTAAATCAACCGAATCGAGGAAAAAGCAAAAAGACTATATAGGTATAGCAACTCAATTTGATTGGAATGAACATAAATACTTGATTAAGTCTAGATAAAATGAGATTAACAGAAGTTTGATTAATAATTTAATTAAATAAATCAATGAAGTTTAAAGTTTAAAATTGACTAGCAACAAAGAAGACGTGCGTTGAATGATTTTAGGACAGCCGCCGCAGAAATTAGTCCTATCTTTTAGTCTCTTCCCTCAGGGAGTATTTTCAGCGTACGAGCTTGTCATATTCTAGAGGAGTGCTGAGCCACGCTCTTTGTTATGCTTCGTCTGTTACCCTACCCCTGGGCCACGCATAGTTTTGCAAATATTTCATTCTCGTCGCTATAGTCACATTTTACGTGATATACAGTGCACTCATGCCTGCCTATACTTGCTTGAGTAGAATGACTATACCGAGCGATGCAGTAATTTATAAAAAGTCTTTCGCTTCTATTCAATGTATTGTTAGAACTTTTGAGCATATTTTTTCGATAGATCGATTGTTAAACTATGAGCGAATGTTTGAATATTTTACGTGAAAATTCAAATTTTATTAAGAATAGAAAAATTGAAAACTTGTACGAGCTAAAAAATGAATTATTTGAATCTTTTTCAATAGGGAAGAGCAAACTCACGTTTTGTTATTTATTGATTTATTTTTGCTATCTGCGATATGAAAGCTGGTCAAATAAATTTAATAAAATCAATAAAATAATAAAAACAAACGTTTTTAAATACTTGAATTGTTTTCTATACAATAAAATCATACTTTATGTATCTATGATTATCGAGAAAACTATTTCTTCAAAATATCTCGTCGTTAAATTGATATTCATAATCAAAGTAATAACCAAGACAAAGTATCTGAAAATTGAAAATGAAATAAAAAGGAATGCATTCTTTTTAATAAAAAGGTTACTTTTGTTTCACCATGAAAGCAGTAGGGAAATGATGGTTTTTCTGTATGATTACCAGATGCTTATTAAAAAATCTTAAATTTAATTATTATCAAATAATAAATTGTTGCCGTTCAAAAGAATGAAACGAAAATATAATAAAATTTATAACATAAAATGGTATTTGAAATTTAAATGTTCGAGAACATAATATTAATTTGTTAAAATCATAGAAAAACAAAAGAGTTTTATACTTTTATAAAAAATTACTATGTTTAATAAAAGAAAATTGAAAATAATACATATATAATAAAGCCTAGGTCATTATAAGTCATATTGCATCGATTACAATGGGTCGCTTAAAGCTGATCATACAGCGCACTTTTTGCTGCAGGTTACTAATTAAAGACAAACATTTAAAAAAATCTCAAATAGCTGTAATATTTTTATAAAGTAAAAATTACTTTGTAAATATCTACTCATAACCTAGAATAAACATATTTACTCTACATAATTTTTCTTTCTATATTCCATATTCTTATATATCTAGCAAGTCTAGAAGCTTTATTTAAGATGCATTTGAAAGTTTAATTTTCGTGAATTTATTTTATTAAATATCATTTTAACTTGTACAAAGTCAAACAATAAATAATTCAACTGTAAACCAAAGACAGAAATTTTTTGAAAAATTGTAGAAAATATTCTATTAAAATATAAGTTATGATATAATTCTCACGAAGGCTAGTCGTTTTGGTAGAAGCTACGCTTGGATGGTCAGGAAGTTGACCGGTAACCTAATTAACCAGACCACTGCATCATTCAAGGCAGGCTACGAGCTGGCCACTCAAGCGCTCAGTTTTGCCCTCATATTATGAAAAATCACAAGCGTCGACTCTCACTCGAATTTCTCCAGTTATTCAAGCATCCATCCGTATAATAGGTATTATGCATTGCGCGTGGTCAAGTCTACTTATCGCGTAACATTTTATCTATATTATTTTCTCTTTACAATAATTCGTTACATATTAACTTTGGAAAATTATTTATTAATTGATACTGTTGCGACAGATTGAATAAAATTCTAAGGCTGACCATTTTTTGACCTATTCTACTTAGAGCAACCTACAATTATAATGGTTTCATAAAGAGTTGGCGTTCAATCTGAATATCAATATAATTTTAATTTAAACCTATATTAATTGTAATTCGTCATGTACGTAATGATTATTTTACATGGAGTTTATGATTTGATGCTGTTATTCATGTATTGATTAATTTTGATCAAAAGTAAATTACATTTCCTAATTAGAAACATTTCTTTTCTTATTTATTCATACGATCCACATAACTAATTACTTTCATTTATAAAATAGTGTTTACCAATCATATTAAATTATCCTCAGTAATTGAGTACTGTTTTTATTTAATTAATTCAAAAGTAAAATCAATGGCTTCATACATCATATTTAGATTGTAACCATGTCACTATGCACTTGTACCGGCGAGTAAAATCAAAGGGTAAACAAAATGAGTAAACAAAGCATTAAAAAATAAATCAAATATGAAGTTAAACCCTTTCACAGAAAATTAACTCAAAGGATTAGATGCTTACGTCCATACATACATAGACTACATAACCGTAAACTAAATAACAATAGAAGGTTATTCACGTATACAAAAACTTATTAAAAAGAAAATCAAAAATTAATTTCTTCAAGATCCTTATCCAGTATCGAGCGACACGTAACCCACCACATCTCGGATGATCATTGAACCCAGAGTCGCAAGTATGCACAACTGTCAGAGCCCTCCTCTCAGAAAGCAGTAAGAAGAACTCGCCAACTTGTACATATTGATTCTTACCCAAAGCAGCGGAAAGAACCTTATTTACAATAGAAACGATAGACCCGCAAAAAGAGGGAGTCAGGAACCTCCCCAAAGAAAGGGAGGCACCCGCCTATCAGAGTGGAAAGGGAACAATCGTCCTCCCAAACAAAAACCCAGCGTCAACACTCCACCACTCTCCGCATCAATCAAGCCCCTTAGCAGCAAAAAAAAAAAGCCAAAAATATACTCACGTAGCGCTTCCTCGGGCTGGGCACATCGCCCGCGGACCTCTCGGGTGCGCGAGTCTTGCGGACGAGCTACCGAAGCCCGGGCGTGGGCGCAGTTCCCCAAAGCTCAGGTGCTCTCGGGCTCGTCGGTCCGCGTGCTCGGCACATATCAACAGAACTCAGCGCCGTCCAGACTAAGACGAGGAAGCTGAGCCAAGGCTCGTCCCGCTGCTGCACCGCTGCTGCTGCTGCTGCTGCTGCGCCACGCCGCAAAGCTGCCCAGCCCGTGGCCAGCTCCTCGTCCTCATCACTCCGCTGCAGTTGGCTCTCTGTGCCGCCGCCTCCTCGTGCCACCCCACACACACAGACACCGGCTCTCGGCGCTCTCTCTCTCTCTCTCTCTCACTTTTATGTCCAGCCGGCTAAAAAGCTCGCCGAGGACGACCGGCCGGATGACGGCATGCTGGCGTTTTTCGGGCTTGCTTGTTGGAACCAGACTTGAGAATTTCGAGACACACACCCCCGCACCCTTGTTGTTGTATACCCGCACCAAAGCGCGCCCGCAGCCGCGCCCGCACCCGCAGCCGCCGCGCGCTACCTCCCGCCTACTCTCGCTCTCTCCCTACCTCTCTCTCTCTCTTATGCCCTTTTAGATGGATCTTTCTCTCGGCGAGCCTGAGAGAAAGAGAGCGCGCACTCACTCGCGTCCCCCTGCCGCTCTCTCTCTGTTTTTTTCTCTCTCCTCTCTCTCTCTCTCTCTCTCTCCTCAAGACGTATACAGCGAGAGCACGAGAGTCACCGTCCGCAGGGGGGTAACCTCGCACCGTGTATTCTTGAAGAAAAAGAAAAAAACTCGCGCGTTCGAAAAGCTCGGGCTTGCGAAAAAAGCTCGAGCCTCGGCTCGCGCGCACACACCCAGCCCAGGCGTATAACGGAGAGAGGCACTCGGCGGCGACAGCCAGACACACACAGAGAGAGAGGCTGCAGGCGCAGGCACTCGGCTCGGCGCTCGAGCGACTAGTAGTTCAGGGAGCGCTGCGCCGCCGCCGCCGCCGCCGCTGAGCGGTTGCCTTGCGCACCAGACAGAGATAGAGTAAAAGCCGGAGATAGAGCGAGAGAGAGAGAGAGAGAGTAAGAGAGTTGCCCGGCGCACGAAGGAGCCTGCGCGCCCCGGGAGCCAATACCAAACCATGTGGAAAGCCCGAGCCGCGCCGAGCGGCTACGAGCCGGGCCGAGCGCGCGCGCGCGCGCTGGTTATATGCCGCCCCCGCCCCACCGTGAGAGGACGGAAGAGCGCAGCGCAGCGCAGGCACACCCTCCGTGCTGCCGGCAGAGAGCCACGTGCAGCGTGCGACCACTGCCCAAATCCGCAGCCGCCGCCGCCGCCGCCGCCGCCGCTGAGCTTTCATTACCACTGCACGACCTACTGCAACCAATTTGACTGTTCGCTTGATGTGTTGCTGCTTTTTTTGGGGGGGATTGGGAGGTGGGATGGGTGTTTCGATTGTCGGTGGAATGTGAATTATTTGGGGCTCTCGGGGCACTGCTTCGCTGGGTTGTGATTATTTTTATGGCTGGGGAACGCCCGGCATTCCTGAGAACTGTTCTTTTACGGTAGCGGAGGGTTTAAGTAGGTAAGGTACGTGTCTGGTCAGACAATCGTACCAAACCCGTATTCTCAACAATATCGATTGAGATTTGACTTTAGGGATTGTAACAAAGACAATTCCTTTGTCCCCGCGTGCAAACACACTTGCGCGCATCGAGGATGATCCTGCGTCAAGCTGTACAAGCGCGGAAGTCAAACAATAATTTACGAAGCGCAAAGTCTCATTTAAAGTCGCGCGTGGAGATAGTCAGCTTTCTCAGCGCGGCCGAAATTTTAACGAGGGTCGAAACGTAATGAGATTTCGGCTCATCTGCAAGCTCGAATTCTTCCACGTGTCCTAGCCTTTCTCTTGCGGCCCCGCAGCTACATCCTAATTAGCCGCTTATGCCCCGAAAAGCTGTAACAGCTCAGCTGCTTGGCAAATTTGCGAAATTAGCGCTATTGTTCCCACCGTAACTGCAAGCTCCGCATAAGATAATCGCTACTTTTTCCAAAATCCCACCATCAAAACCTACCCAACCCACAAAAATCCCATCACCAAACCCCAAATCCCTCCAAAACCACCAAACCATCGATGCCTCCGCTAAGAAAAATATCTCCTTATCTCGCCGCCAGTCGCAGAGAAATGGGTGTACGCTCGCGCCTGCGGAGGGGGATAATACACCCCCCTCCCCCCTGCTCTCGCGAGTGTAATTCGAAGAGAAGGCGAGGCTGGCAGCAGCTCTCGGGGCTTTAGCCGCTTTGCTGCGCGCATGCCGGGTTGGCTCGGCCGTCTCTCGGGCCGGGGCTTGCGCTTAGGCGCGCACGCGCACTCGAGCTATCGATCTTTCTGTCTCTGTGGCCAGCGCGATACCGAGAGAGACAGAGAGCGAGCTGGTTATCGCGCCAGCCGCCAGCCTCTCTCAGTGCTCCAGGAGCGGCGAGCGCGGACTAAGCCAGGGCCAGCGCGCGCAAGAAGGAAGGGACGGTATGCCTAGAGGGATTGTAGTGGTGGTGGATGGTTGAAAGGTAGAGTTGCATTGATTTTTTGGGAATTTTTTCGTTGGTTTTGAGAGTAGTTTTGACGGAGGGGTTGGTTTTTTGAATTAGTGGAGGGTTGGTTCGTTGAGATTTAATGATTGCTTCAGGTTAGGAGCGATGTTAGCCGTGCTGGCGCTCGATTGAAAAATGATCGTGCGATTAACACTTGGTATCTTAACAGTCGGCATTTGCTACGGCAATCCCGACGCCAAGAGGCTTTACGATGATCTCCTCTCCAACTATAACCGGCTCATTCGGCCCGTATCCAGCAGCAACGACACTGTCGTCGTCAAACTTGGTTTACGACTTTCCCAGCTCATCGACTTGGTAAGTTTCTTCTCGCCTTCTCTCTTTCTCTCGCGTGCACAGACTCCGTCCCTCTCGCTCTTGCTTTGTCCCTTCCTATCTGTTTCGCACCCCAGCTCTCTTACTATATCTGCGGCTGTATATTGTTTTTCTTTATGAAATGTCACTGATGCTGCTTTCAGAATCTTAAGGATCAAATTCTGACAACTAACGTCTGGCTCGAGCACGTAAGTTCACTATCTTCCATCTCCTAATCACACCAGTTTCCCCGGTTCTTTAATTCTCATTTAACGCTCCATCGATCGCTATCAGGAATGGCAGGATCACAAATTCAGATGGGACCCATCCGAGTACGGCGGAGTCACGGAACTCTACGTCCCCAGCGAGCACATCTGGTTACCGGACATCGTGCTCTACAACAAGTGAGTACTCTGATTCGGCTATTTGTTGCGAATGACAGTTGAGCAAAGTGGCATGAGAGATAATGATAACCGTAGCGCGGACGGGGAGTACGGCGTGACGACGATGACTAAGGCGATTCTCCATCACACTGGGAAGGTACTGTGGACACCGCCGGCGATCTTCAAGTCTTCCTGCGAGATAGACGTGCGGTACTTTCCGTTCGACCAGCAGACCTGCTTCATGAAGTTTGGCTCTTGGACATACGATGGTTTTATGGTTAGTCAAAAATAATGATGTCCGTTAGTACACTAACGTACACATAATGAAACAATGTTATGGTCTTTTAACAGATCGACCTGAAGCACATAAATCAAAACGTTGGCGAAGACCAGGTGGAGGTGGGCATCGACCTGCGCGAGTACTACCCCAGCGTGGAGTGGGACATCCTGGGAGTACCGGCCGAGCGTCACGAGAAGTACTACCCCTGCTGTCCCGAGCCCTACTTCGACATCTTCTTCAACATAACACTTAGACGCAAAACTCTCTTCTACACGGTGAACCTAATTGTGCCCTGCGTCTCGATCTCGTACCTCTCGGTCCTGGCCTTCTACCTGCCCGCCGACTCGGGCGAGAAGATAGCTCTCTGCATCAACATCCTCCTGTCTCAAACCATGTTCTTCCTGCTGATCTCCGAGATTATACCGTCTACTTCGCTAGCCCTGCCGTTGCTAGGAAAATATCTCCTCTTTACTATGATACTGGTTGGGTTATCCGTCGTCATAACCATCATCATATTGAACGTTCACTACCGCAAGCCGAGCACTCATAAGATGGCACCCTGGGTGCGGAGCGTCTTCATAAGGCGATTACCCAAATTACTCTGGATGCGCGTGCCGGATGATCTGCTGGACGATCTCGCGGCTCACAAGATCTATGGTCGGAAGGGTGGAGGGGGTCACTCAGGGACTAATGGTAGCCAGAATGGAGACAAACCCACCAGTAAGTTCAGTGCGGCTGTAGCAGCAGCTGTCCAGCAATCGGGCTCGTTACTATCCTCACCCGAGTCCATCAGGCACGGGATCCTGAGTCATGGAGGTCAGCGGCTACCAGGTTGTAATGGGCTCCATCATACGACTTCTGCTCATAATCGCTTTGTGGTCGGTAGCCTCGTTGGGAACATGGCTGGGTACAATGGACTGCCGACTGTAATGTCTGGGCTCGATGAATCCATGAGTGATGTAGCGGTGCGCAAAAAGTATCCGTTCGAGCTGGAGAAGGCTCTGCACAATGTCATGTTTATCCAGCATCATATACAACGCCAGGATGAGTTCAATGCGGTTTGTTACGTTATTTTGTATTTAATATTTTTGTTATGTTCTGATCTAAAGTATTCATTCCTGCGGTTAAGGTCTTATAGATTAAAATTTATACGGATGATCATCAGAATTTGATAATTCTCGTGAATCGGCATCTTTCGTAAGTTTCGAGTACTTTCAATTAACGTTATTTTCAGATAACGATAAGTCGTGATTATAAGTCGGTAAGGTAGAAATGCAAAATCTCACATGGTAACTAAAAGCGACAGGATAAGAGGATTTCCGTAAAAGCACGCTACTTCTATACCGATACGTAAAGAATTAAATTGATTATAAATTTTTTTATTATTTGAAAGCAAGAATTACATTTAACGAAATAGTCTTTACTTTAAACGTAAATAACTTGGTATACAAAAATCTATAAAATAAAACTACAGAAAATAACAAAATGAAGCTAAAAAAATATGTGCTTTAATTTGCTTATTTAGAATTGAAGAACATTAATCTGGTACATACAGTTCTGGCAGTTTGAATTGAAGTAACAGAATACACTTTCAAATTGTAAATATTAGCAGATATGAATTCAAATGATATTTTGTTGCTCAAATGTAAACTGACTTACTTTACACCAGATTAATATTTTTCATGTAAAAAGCAAATTAAAATTTAATTTGATCACGGAAGGATTATTTTAACATGATAAATTACAAAATAATGTTAATAAATTTTTTATAATTTTATTTTAATAAAAAAATTTAAACAAACGTTATTAATGACCCACAGGAGGACCAGGACTGGGGTTTCGTAGCAATGGTACTGGATCGGCTTTTCCTATGGATATTCGCCATCGCCTCATTAGTTGGCACGTTTACAATTCTCTGCGAGGCACCAGCCCTCTACGACGATACTAAACCCATCGACATGGAATTATCCTCGGTTGCAAGGCAAATGTTAATGCCGAACAAACAACTCGACAATTTGTTACCGAATAATAAATGAGATCCCAAAAGTTTTGTCACTCCTTGCCTATCGGTATACTTTGTACTTTGTATCATGGAATTGAATTTCGATTTTTCTTGATCTACATTGCTAAATCAAACAGTTCTGTCGATTTGTAGACTATAACTATTTTTCCATTGATCTCAAATCAAAGCAGTCGATTTTCGAGAAGACTCCGTTATATATGCGTGATCTTAAAAAAAAACATTCAACGTTTTCAATATATCTTTAACAATATGGAATTTAATATTTTGACGACTACCAAAGTAAGCGAATAACTATAAGTAGTCTCTTGGAGTTAAAGCGCATTTATACACTGCCTATACAATTGATATTCGATCTCTGTACATAATCATTTTTCAAAACAGTACTCTGCAACTCCCTGAGTGACTGCATTTACTGACTACCAACGAGTCAAGTCATTTCAATTTTACGATAAAAATACTTGTAATTGTACTGTATGAGCGTTATTAGATTATTATAAAAAAATGTCATTTATAAACTCAACAGTTTTTAACTAAATTATACATAGACTATTGTACTGTTATTGAAATTTTTTATATTTAGAGTTTTGAGTAAATGGTAAAAAAGAGGCCTCTTAATTTTAACATTCTTTTTCTGTCTGTTAAGAGTTTAGCTATTAAATAACTTGCTCAAATCTGTTAATCTATTTAACAAGCATCTGCAAATACAACAATTAACAAACATTTCGCATATCAACAGACAACATGCAACTTGCTAAAATATCTAATTAAAAATTGGTTTCTTTATGCAAGCTATGTTTACATATATGTTTAAGATTTTATTAATTTCTCATTTGATAACTTTAATGCAAATGCTTGTACACTATTTTTGAAAAGTATGGCTTTTAAAAAATAAAATTACGGTTATGTAACTGGCACAGCGCTCGTCAAACTTATAAAAAAAATGTGCTTAGTAGTAAGCTACAAGTTTATTAAAAAAACTAACAGACTACGCCTTTTAACATTTTTTACATAGCTGCATATATTTCACAGGGAAACTGTTGACAGGCGAAAAAAGTTAACAGTTGATGGGCCCGTTTTTCACCATGCAAAAATAAAAAGTTTTCTCCGTATATTGCGTTGTTAAATCATTAGATAAATATTATTTATTTCTATAAATAAATTAAAGGATTTTTGGTAACTATAAAGTGTGTATCTAAAAAGTTGCTGCAAAAAAACATTGTCTTATAAAAATAAAGGAAATTTCCGATCTTTTTTTATGAAAAACATTGTTTATTCTAATCTATAAAAATATTTTATCTTTCTTGTTGACCTACTCCTTAGAAATCCTAGTTAGAATAAAACCAGTTACGAGAATAAATTAAAATTAAACATATTTTAATGAGTGTCAAATCTAATAGGAAATATTTTTAATTATTATTTTTAAATAAAGACTAATAGTCTACCGATGAAAATTTAAAGAAGTTTAATAAGTGATATTTCACTATTGTCAATTTAAAATACAAGGTATTGATGTTTAAAGTAGTACTTTACGAAAACTGTCTTTTAATTTTTTACTGTTATTTCAAAGTCAATAAAAGAAAAATATATTTATTATACTATCAATATTTCAAAAAATAGACGGTTTTGCCACAGAAGCAAAATCAACAATGTTTCTTCATTTACTATACCAATATCTAACTTTTGAAACAAAATTTTTAAAATAAGACTTTTCAAATGAATTAGTATAGAGTCTTATAGTAATTTACTTTTACGCTTGCTCAATAAGGAACCGATTTATTAATTTCATATATTTTTATAATTTTTAACCTTTTACAATAATTTTTTTATTTAAACATGAAACTATAAAGGAGTCTAAATTCACCTTCAAAAAGGGAGTATGAGTAGTAGCAGCTTAAAAAAATTATTAATATAAAAAATGAATAAAACAGATTCAGAAACGAAAACATTTTTAAATAAAATAAAATAACCCTGGTAAAAATCATTTTATTAAATAGCCATTTAATAGACAATTAATGGCTTAAAACCTAAGAAATGGCTAATACTTAACCATTTCTTACTTTCAAATGGCGAAATTTCTACCACGAAATGGGAAAATATTAAAAATTACTAAAACTACTAAATCAATATTATAAGGCAACCATTTTTTTTTTAAACAAATTGAGTATTTTTATTTAATATATTACTAAACTTTAATGGAATATTCGATATTGTAATTTTAATATACCGATACAAATATAGCTTTGAGGCGCACTTAAAGCTAAATAAAGATTTGGCAGTTATACAACAAATTAATATTCTTATAAAATTACTAAATCTATTAAAATAAAAAATATAAAAGTAAAAGAATAACTCTTACAAATATCTATGCTATAACATTTACAATACCCATGAAGTTAATAGTTTTTGTGCATTGAAGCTAAATAAATTCAGTTGAGATAAAACTGGAATCATAAAATTCAGATGCTAGAATAGGAGTTTTCTGTATTTCTATAATGATAGAAAAATTTTAACTTTATCTTTGTTACTATTTAATAACAAAATTAAATTATTATACCTACAGTTAGATAAATCACATTTTTCTCTAAAAATGTGATATCTGTTAATTATAAAATTAACAATGCACATTAAAATGCAAAAGTTAAGTTTTGCTTGTCATTATCCTTTCACATTTAAGAGTAATAGATCGAGTCGACTACAATATTTATCTATATTATTAAAATAACCTTTTATTCTTCTTATAACATATTTATGCGCTTCTTGTGTACACATAATTGTATGTATTAAACTCTTTTAAATTAGTATATATTATTGTTCTGAAATATGTTTTCAAATAGTTTCAACTGTACTGCCAGATCTTGTACAAACGGACTAGATTGCTTTACAATGGATCAGTTTCTTTGCGCGTTTTTACATACTTCTGTTGGCATCAAATAATTATAAAACATCTGAATGTAGAGAAATTTGTCCTCGTAAAAAGCAATTATTTACATAGAGTTATGGACAACCATGAAGTATAAGGTACATAAGACATCTATACATCACTTATTAACTACGCTTCTCAATCTTGAAATATAGTAATAATGAATTACCGAAAAATTCGATTGAACTTTTAACATTACAAGCTTGTTTTAACAAAAATACTGACGAGAAACTATTAGTTTTTTTTAACAATTCTGCAAAATCTTGTGCTTAAAAAATAGAACATTTTATTCAGTTTATCTTTATCAGAATGATGAAAATATACAGAAGACCATTTCGAAAAAACCATAATGTTTAGTAAAAATGTAGGAATCAACTGGTCTATTCTGTCTTCCTCAACTAATCTTGATTAAAGCTCGATCTCTCGCGAACCCATAACAATCGAAATGACCTTTCTTTTACGATTCGCAGGCTCAAATATTGTTGTATTCTGATCTTTTCGATGTATTTGGTCAATGGTGAACATTAGATTGACATATACGTAGGCGTTCTTGTATTTAAATCCACATGCCTGGACAAGCTAATCAGCCTTTCCACGTGCCAATATATGCTTTACAATTTGGACAGAAATGATGAACACTTAAAAAGGCGCTAAGACAATAGGGTAAACACGAACATAAACAGCACCTGAAATGATCAAAAATATTATAAATCTACTGGTCAGTAATTAAAATTCAATAGATAAATGGTCATATGGTTCTACCTACCCTAACAAGCATAGAATAATACAGCAAACATGAGCGCTTGGTTGGTGATCGGACATAGTCGTAGTTTTGATATCGGCGTGGCAGGAGGGGCACGACATTTTAACAGGATTCGGACCCAACGAGAGAGTTACAGTCTGATGAACGACTCTCACCTCCTGCGTTTGTGCTTGAGGAACTGTGCGCTGTGACGGAAGTGGCATTTGTGCTATCGGTGCTGCATCTAAAAATATCAAAATTAACAAAAATTTAGATATAAACGTACAAAACTGGTAAAATAGTTAAATTTAATTAACGTAAAATATTACATGGTGTAGGCATGGGCATTTGAGGTCCGGCCACTGGATAAGGTGGTGCTCCTGGTATTGCTGGCATTACAGGTGCTGTTCCTCCCATTGATATACCGACGGCCTCCTCGTAAGATGGTGGTGCCGACGGCAATGGACCAGGTGCTCTATCTTGGCCGCTTGCACTCGCCATTTCTCCTTTTTCCATTATATTTATGAGTCACTAAGATTATTTACTACTCTCCCGCACGGTGTATTTAACTGAAATTAATAAAATATTTTTATTTTGACAAAGATAATAATTGTGGTTTTGTATTAATTAATAAGTGTTAATGGTTATTAATTGATTATTGATTTTAATCCTTTCTAATAAAGTTCAAGGATAACAGTCCGCTAATATTTAAAGTGAAAGTATAAGATGCATATTTATGAAGGAATTGGCTAAATATTGACAAAATATTGACTATCGATTGCGAGTGTTCAGCACATTTTTACTGTTTTAAATAAGAAAAATAAATAAATAAATAAAAGAAAACAAATTAAAAAAAGTTAAATGAAACCTATTATCAACAAAATTACGAAAATGCTATGAAAAATACAAAATTATTGTGGTAAGGAAAAAGTAAAGAAGGAACCAACAAGTCCAAAGTATATATATACACTCTATGCTCCCGTGAGTCTCCATAGGATCGCGAATAGTGAAAGTCGGCGCGGAAGTTAAGTAATAAAACAGTCGCACTCGTTCTCACTTCGAAAAGCCTGTACCTCTTGCACATATGCGTAGCTTGGAAAGTATTGACTGAGCAACTTCCCTGATGGCTTATGAACGAATTCCAGATGCCAAAATTCCACATACAAAATAATAAGCATCCAAACAACCCATGCAAATATACCCGATTCTATACGATTTTATAACGTTAAATAATAAGCAAATCATAGAATTTTCTTGACGTCAGTCAATGCATCGAGACAAGCATTTTATTATCCAGCGCAAAAGCAGCCGTGCGATGATGCGAAGAAAAAAAAGTGACACAAAACGAGGTGAGAAAACGTCATTTAATGCACTGCAGAGGCTAATCACGTAGTCGGAGCTGGTAAGCGCCGAATGAATTAACGATATACCGTCGCTACTCATCCAGCGATTTATTAACGAGCGAGCTTAGTTTTGCCACACTTATTTATCGCTTGGTCGTTAGCTATATCTACCAACGACACAATAAAGCTCGTTAGATTTGGAAATATTAAAGTCGCCTAGGATTTTATCTTATCAGCGCAACTCGCGCGCTACTGTACGTATATATAACTATAGGTACGTCATTGATTCAACAGACATGCAGTAATGTCGGCACCACCGTCGGAAGATGACATGATTTTTTTTAGTTTAAACGAAGCTTTAAATAGTCGCGCGAATATTTGCTCGTCTTACCCTTTGCTCGTTGACTTTTAAAGTCGAAAAGAAATCGGCATTATCTTTGCATAACATTTTCCGAACGCTCGGCGTTTAGTCGAAACTAGACTCAATAACAATTTTTCACTTTTTACGAGCATTTTAGAGCACACATCCATAAACATAAGTGCATTATCAGCTGGATTGTGAAATTATACGCACGTACACAGGCGCGCGAGTGCGAATACGTATGCAAGAATGCAATAAACGCATACATTCACGTTATAAAGTTAATATATCTGAAAAAAATTATACATTGCAATCTAACAGTTTATCGGAGTAAGAAAGTCGCTATTAAAAAATTCTACTGACGACATTTCTAACGATAATAACAATGATGCAAAGATATAATAAATTTTATTAGGCTTTAAATTTGATTTTTAAGATATACACGAGCTCATTCTGAGAACATGAGTCAATATTTTCTAAAGAGCGAGTAAGCCAGCGTAAGAGAGAAAGTAATGCGATTGCTCCGAAAAATTTATTGTCTCTTTCAAGTCGGAAAAACTTTTTCTACTTACGCACTATTCAAATGCAGCATTTACGAGAGTAACAACTTTTCATCTCGACGCTCGAAAATCGCGTACGTGTGCATGCGCGCGTAATATATGCATAGAAAGTACGAGAGAGGCATGACACAGCCGCAGGAGCAAGCGAGAGAGAGACGGAAAGAGAGAGGCAAATTTCGCCTTCAATACCAATTCATAGTACTAGATTACTACTCTAAACTTGCAATTTACCGTGTATTTTCCTATTCTACTCTATTTTTATTTTACGAGCTATAATTCTAAAACGATCCGACGTCACTGCGCCGCCTTAAACCAATGCATTGTCGCCTGTAACCATGAATGCACAATCTAGCCAAACAATTTCGCAATGATAAATATATAGATATGCAACGTTAATACATACCTTAATTCGATCCTTTCTGTGTATATCGTTCGATTACTGCACACTCGGACACTAGCACGCACTTGCACAGGTGGGCATAATAGAATTGCAAATTACGGAAAGGATACGGATAATTCGGAGCGCACGCTGAGATTGAGGTTAACCTATAAGCTGGCTATCTTGGCTAGTGCTGAGTTTTGACTAGCGCGAGGACACTTGGGCCTTGTGGGGGGCTGGCTGGAGCTACTACTGGCTAACACACTGCCGACGAGACGGCGAATAGTTAGAGCGAGAGAGAGAGAGAGTCTAAACAGATGCTACTTCCAGGTTCCAGCATCTTTGAGCGCGGACTGAACGCCACCTTTTGGTGAAAAAGTGAATGTGCTGTTTGAATGCTAAAAATAATTGCGGTGAGAGGAGTAGATATGTAGAGATAATCTGGGATTATAAACAAATAAAATAATCGCGCGATGATGTTCTGAAAGCGAAGTGTAGATTCTACTTTACCGACCGCTTTTGTATATTGTTTACTATTTTAATTTTCCTCTAGGAAGAAATGTTGCGTTTGCGAATATGAAATTATTGCAACTGCAACTTTAAACTATAAGAAAAGAATGTAAAATTGATAAAAGTCAAACAGACAAAAAATTATACTAATTTTGTTAGAATATTTAGAATAATTTGTAAACTTACTATTTTTTAAATAATAAAACGAAAAAATGTCACAACGCCAAGAAAACCTTATATTATCTATTTTTAATCTATCGGTATCAATCGATGGCTCCAAATTAGAAAATCCGTCGTATCTTCTACGCTTATACAGAGATACGACAGCTTTATTATTCGGAGTCGTAATACTCTAATAAAACATTATAATTATAGTTTCAATAGTAAAACATTTTAATTACGCGCAAGCAATCGCTACTACTTTAAGTATAATAGATAAAATCATTTCTCACTTCTTTACAAACTCTCTTAAAAACTCTATAAAAAATATGCTAAATAAGAGCGCATAGTAGTTTGAATTAAACTTAAAAAACGTACACGTGTATAATACGCCTAAGCTAAGTATCTTACCCAGCACAAGATAAGCCATGCGCATTTGATATTTCTGGATATTCACAGCAGATAAGATATATCTGCGCACGAGGCTATGCATATACCTCGTGTGTACACAATCAAGCACTTGAGCGTATAAGCATTTAGCATCCCAAGGGCTCGCCTAACCTATCATAGACCGAGAAAAACACTAACCTCGATCTCGAAGCATCAGCGGCCGTCCACGGGTGCGCTAATGACGTCATAATCTGGCTTTCGGCCTCCAAAGCGGCCAGACTGCTCCGAGTTTTCGGTTCGACGCAATTCGCTCATGAAACGACAAATATTTATAATGTAGTCGCTGGCGGCGTTCCGCTAGTAACCAGCCGCGGAGAGAGACTCGAACATGCGTTAGTACGCCTATTTTATCATCCTTCGATCTATCATTTTTGCTCTTCTCGCTATATTAATTTTTCTTTCCTTCTTTCCGATGTAGGCTCGAGAGCCGCCCGAGGCTGCCTTTACACGCGTGTGTCTTTCTCAACATTTCACAAGCAATGACGTAGAAAAGCTTTGCATTTTTTCGCTTATCTACTTAGGTACCTTGTACCTAAACGCTCCTTCCCTCGTCGCCCTCCTCTAGTCGCGCTCTTCTCTATCTAAGCCTCAAGCTGTTATCCGTGGAAACCAACGGAGCAGAAGAGAGGCTCGAATTCTTTCGAAGACGTTTACGAGTTTTTCGGATGCGGATATAAATACGAAGGTAGGTGCGCGTTTCGGTTTTAACTATATGCGAACTTTCGGAGAAATTAACTGAGCGAATCGCGCGAGCGGGCTAGAAATAGAAAACCTGTTTTGTGGTGTTATAGGAAACCGTATGGTTTTTTTTTTATTTTGAGTGGTCGAACTAGCTAGTTGATGCGTCACGAGTGTAAGTAAACACGCGTGTAAAAAAGCTTTTTGCGAATTCTGTCTAGTCACTGGCGACTTGCATTTCGCGCACTTTTGTTTTCTTTATTTGTCGTGCGCTTGCAGCTACTTGTTTAAATTAATGGTTGCTTGTTTTCGAATTGCTTTAATAGGAGCCTGTTAACTAATACGTTTGTTGTTATTTTCCACTTATTATGTAAGTGCAATTGATAAAGCCAATCGTGCAATGCAATATTTCAATTTAAAAATGCATCTGTTAAAATCGCGCAAAAAGTTATGCACTTGAATACGAAATTCTGCTTATCTTAGTTTTTTGTTAAATAAAGCGTGAATTTTCAAAGCTATGTGAGCTCAGTGCAAGGTTGGACTGTGACTAGATAAAAAAGCTATTAATGTTTTTCTGTGTCTATTAACTAATAATTGCATTTAAGAATTTACAGTTTTTACAAATTCATAAGTGACAAATCATTAATGAAATTTAATAATTTTATTAAAACAAAGTAATAAAATTTATTCTATTTTTTTATATAAATAATGAAATTTCAGATATTCTTATACTATGAGTTTGCCACAATGAAAAATGAATAAAACTGAAAGGAGGCAAGATTTTGAAAGTTTTGTCAAAGAAGACAGAGATGAGAGGACACGTGGAAGGAAGTTTTGGGACCGACATCCAGGTTCCCACAATGAACTCCGGTTCAATCAAACCTGTGATGTCACCTTCCCATTCAGCCTCTCACACACCATCAAACGACGGTGACAAAGTAAGTTTATTCTGAAAAACATTTTAAAAACATCTACTAATCAAGATTTTATACAGGAGAGACAAGTGTCCACAATACCCGAAATGCCTTCACAAGAATCACGTATCACAAACTCTCAACGAGTATGGACAAGCTTAGCAGCAGGAGCGATTGCAGGAGGTGCGGCTAAAACTTCAATAGCGCCACTCGATAGAACAAAGATTAACTTTCAAATATCACAAAAGCCCTTTTCAGCACAAGCTGCAATGGACTTCCTTATCCAAACATATAAAAAGGATGGATTGTTAAGTCTTTGGAGAGGCAATAGTGCAACAATGGTACGAATCATTCCATATGCTGCAATTCAATTCACAGCTTATGAGCAATGGAAAAGAATTCTCAAAGTAGATGGACCAGAAACGTAATTATTTGAAAAATTTATACAAATTTATTATTTATTAAAATATAGTCAATGACTAAATATAAAATTTAATATTTAGGAATATAAATAGAAGATTTCTTGCTGGAGCACTTGCAGGTACAACATCTCAAGCTATGACTTATCCCTTAGATTTAGCAAGAGCTCAAATGGCAGTTACACAAAAAGATGAATATAGAACACTACGCCAAGTTTTTATTCAAATTTATAAAAAAGAAGGCATCCTAGCTTTTTATCATGGTTTTACACCAACAATTCTTGGAGTAATACCTTATGCAGGCTGCAGCTTTTTCTTTTATGATACATTCAAAAACTTTTTTGCTGGTAATTCAATAGTTTCAATTCATACTGTCTGACCAAAAATTTTTTATTAATGGTTTAAATTTTATTTACAGTATATACCGTAAATAGTCCTGCACTATCTGCAATGTCTGGCCTCTTGTCAGGTGCAGTTGCTGGAATACTTGGCCAAGCAAGCAGCTATCCTTTAGATATAGTTCGTAGAAGAATGCAAACTTCTTCGCTTAAGAATCAACAGTCTCTAGGTGTTATTGCAATGACTCGAAAAATCTATTCGTAAGTATTATTGAGATTTGTTTCTCAGATTTCCATTTTCAAAATTAAAAACTTACATACAAGAAAAATGAATTAATTTTAAATTCTTTTTTTATAGAGAAGACGGTATTATGTCCTTCTATAAGGGCTTAAGCATGAATTGGGTTAAGGGCCCAATTGCTGTAGGAATCAGTTTTGCTACCTATGATGTGGTAAAAGATTTACTACGAAAAATTTTATGCTAAGCAATGAGTATGATAAAGTATGGTGTAACGATAGCTTCAATGACTATTTTCAAAAATCATGAAATAGATTGTATGATATAGTCAAAGAAATCTTGACAAACAATGTTTACAAAAATCAATGATCATTTAGTTAAAATTTAAATGAGTTTATACTACGTTATTTTATTAACTGGGGTTAATAAAAATGGGAACTTATTTTAAAAAAATTTATCTTTATTAAATACTTTTAAAACGTCATTATTAAAACTTGTTATTCATTTTTTAATGCCAATTACAAATACATTCAAAAGTATAAACTTTTACTCGGCAATATATTAAACATGTTTCTTTGATTTTTAAAAACATTTTTACTTCGAAAATTGTTAACTTTTTATTTGAAAATCGACGTATTTATAAATTATGTACATATGTATACTTGGAAATATTAGCGTAAAATACTCATTTTTTATAAAGTTGCCCAGCAAAAGAAAAGTTGTTAATTGTGCGTTCGTGTGTTTGAATGTGCAAATGTATATGTTAGCAATTGTTATATAATTATAACATTATCAAAAAATTTGAATGTTTGGTTGGTCAGCTGTACTGAAGTGAAAAAGTGTTTTATCTCTATTGACCATTTTTTTACTTTTTTATTAGTACTACTAAACAATTTTAATAATATTTTAATTATTGTTGAATTATATTTATTAAAAAAATTTTTTAAAAGCTTTTTAATTTTTTTTATAATTAGTTATTGTTAATTTAGAAATAAATCTAATCAATTTCTATAAAATGTGCAATGTTGACAATAATAATTTCCTTCATATCAGGAAATTAAGCTGCTTGTAACAATTGTTCCAATGATAAATATATTTTAAATAAAATATACATTGTATTTTAGAAAACAAGTCGAAATAAAAGCTGGAAAAAAATTCATATAAATTATTAGCAATATTAAAAATATTTTTTGCTCTAGCCAAATTTTATTAACTATCTTCTAAAGTATTCACTTGAGCCATTATACATTTCTTAAGATGTTTTGAAATCTAACAGAAGTCTTTGGAGTCACTTTTAGTAAAAATCTACCATAAAGACATTAAATTATATAAAAAAAATGTTTAAATTCTTATAACATTTAAAAACTAAAGAAAATTTTTTAGAATACAAAATAATTTCGATATTTCGAATTTTTTATTTATAACATGATTTTTATAGTTTTAACTCAGGATCATCCTCTTGATAATCTTTAACCAAAAATTTTTATTTCTATTATATCTCTACTTGAAAAAATATATTTAAATGCCGATAATGCAATCGTATCAAAATCAATAAACAATCAGCATTTGCCGTCATTTATATTTTACTATTTAATCTAATTCGATTTAAAAATTGTAATTTTTTTATTATCTTATAATGTAATATTAACTTGTACTCTAAGATGTCAATAAATTTCATATTATTAAGTGAAAGTGTACTTTTAATAATCTTAACTTGGCTTTACTGTGACACTATAGACTTTGAATATGAAATTTTGTTCAATTCTTTTTTGAAATATACTTATTATAAAATGCCCTATAATAAATTTAAAAAAGAATAGATTAGGTGATTGAAAACAATTTTTTTTAAAAAAAACTTGTATAATGGCAAATTGTATTTGATCTAATATCTTTGATCAATTCTATTTGATGATTTTTAGTTCATTAAAAATCATAGAAATGATAAAAATCAATTATACTCATTAAGACAATTTTAATATTAAATTATATTAAAATTCTTCTTGGAAAATTGTATTCAAATGCTAAAAATAAAACTTAAAATTTATAAATACATCTTATATTTTTTACATTATAAGTATAAAACAAATTATTAGTCAATTAATTTCTAGCAGCTGATCAAACCACTAAAATACGCTGTTCCTTTTACAATAAAGTAAGAAAATATGTTAAAAATAAAATTTTGATATGCATTCCAATGATATATGACTGATTATTATTAATGATGTTATGTACTTGTAGTTTGTAAGAATGACACAAAAAAATTATAATTTTCAACTGCTAAAAATTAGTGGTCACATGAGTTACTCCACTTTCACTATGCACATATAAAAAAAAGAATTGGTATACAAAAAATTTCATTGCTTTAAGTGTTGAAGATCACACGTAAAGCATTGTGCATAATACTTTTATAAAAAAGTTGAAACATATTTTTCAATAATGATAATGTAATCACTTGAAATCTTAAGTCTTTCCTCGTCAAAAACTGCTGATTATTTTGGTTTAGTTTCTTGGTCATTGACATATCTTATAAAGATTTCTCTTTCATCATTTCCACCTGGTGGAATTTCTGCTTCATTGAGATATGAAACTCCTATTGCTAAGACAGAACCATCTTGACTAAAGCTTAGGGCAGCCACACCAGCGTTATAACGATGAAATTGACATAGCCTTTTCTTATTAAAACCATCCCAAATATTAACATATCCATCTGATCCACCCGTGGCAAAGGTATTATATCCAGAATGAAAACTAATTGCATTTACTGGATAAATGTGTTCTACATTGTTTTCTTTTATACGATGACACTTGAAAGCATACTTTTTCTTTTGAGCTTCAGGTGTAGTGTCTAAATATTCTACTGCAACTCGACCTTCTATGCTACTTAAAACGTAGCCCTAATAAACAATAACTTATTAAAATACATTCATTATAATAAAGTATACAAGAACAATGCAAATTTACCTGTTCATTAGGAAATCCTTTAATACACCTAGTTTGATACTTTAAACTACTTTCTCGCCTTTGGAACATACCAGCCATGTTTCGTAAATCCCAAATGCAAACTTTTCTTTTTGCTGTACCCACAACAAACTTATCTCCGCATACAGATAGAGCCAAGACCACATCTGGTTGAAGATAACTTCCTACACACGTTGGTGTTCTTGGATCCCATAATTTCACTGCAGCATCCCATCCTCCAGTTAAAATAGCATTGACTGCTGCACAATATTCTATTTTTCTAATGGGTTCCTCATGTGTACCCATTACAGTTTCTACAAGTGTAAAAAAATCATTGTAAATATATAATGGTTAGATCAATCAAACACTTAAAAGAATCAAAAGAACTAAATATACCTGTATTTGTATTAATATCATACATTTTTAAAGTATTGCCTAAGCCACCACTATATGCATGAACAGCATCCTGTAAATAATAAAATTAACTTTTCTGTAACTACTATTATAAGCTGTGATAATATCATTGTGTAAAAGGGCATATTCGTACAAAAATTGAAATAAAAGAATATTTTGTAATATTCATTGACTTATTTATCAAACCTGAAATATACCATAAACATACCTGAAATGCTATGTCTAATACAGGAAGATCATGGTTATACTTTAGTCTCATAGTATTTGTTTGTATGTCATACAATCGCACTGTGCTATCCCATGAGGATACAAGTAAAAATTGTGTGGAATTTGGTCCAAATTCAACAGCTGATACAGCATCAGTAGGTGGATTTTTAAGTTTAAATTCCGTTCGTGACTCCATTATGCTTAAGTTAAATAATCAATTTGCAAAAGTAAAGAAAAACAAAATTAACCTAAAAATAGTAGTAATAATCCAAATATACAAATCTTGACTGATACTTTTTGTTAATATTATTGAATGTTAAATAAATTTACGTACTCTACTCAAAAAGTAAAGCTTAAATAAAAAAATTTCTAAAATTATAGATTATTTTGAGAAACACAACCGGTCAAAAGACATACTGTTCTGTTATGATCCGAGCGCAGCTAGACCCAAACAGATGGGATACACCACGTATTTTTTTGATCAAAAATACGTCGATAAGGTAGGTCCTAATATTATCCGACCCATAATTAAATTTTTGTGCCGCTTTTTTGAAATTATAACATAGACGCTATTTAATACAGAACATATATTTTACAACAGGGAAATAATCGACGTTTTATTAAAAAACCTAATTAATAATTTTAATTTTATTTTAAATGCTCAGAATATAAACTAATATAACTAATTCATAATCATTTAATAATAAACTTAATTTAATCGTACAAAATTTTCATTTAAATATAATTAATATAGATTGTCACATTCAAATATAAAAAATACGCTCGATTATCATAAAAGTAATTGATTTAGTTTGTCAAATATTGGTTACAAAAATATTGAGTAAAGTAATATAAAATATTTAAATTAATTATAGTTAGATTTATAAAGACATCAAAATTAATAAATAATTTTATTTATTATTATAAAAAAAGTTTTTATATTAAAAAGATTCTAAATTAAAAAATGACAAAGAGCCCTATCTGATTTTAAAAAGTTACGGTAATAAAATTTTTCAGGAACAATATGCGATTTTATGTTCACTTTTGAGGCAATAAAGTAGATGTAACTGCAACTATACTCAAGTGTTGCATATACTATTATTTTTTATGTAATACCGTGCATAAAATAAATAAAGTGCAATATTTTTAATATAAAGTACTTTTGTGCGACGATATGTTCGTCGAATTCAATTTTATTTTACAAGTAAACGCAAAAAACGTCATTTTAGAAAAGAAAAATTGTACTTTATTGCTTTAGACTTTTTTTAAATAATGTTTCAATTATTTTTTTATTTCCATTTGGGTAAAAGAAGACTTTTGTTTGTTCAAGAATGTAGTGGTTAAATTAAGACATTCACTGAGCTCCTGACAAATCATTTTGGTAATAGTGTTTCCCAAATGGAACTTATTTTATTCAATAGCATTTTTTATTATGTTGAACATTTGAAAAAATTGTGCAAATTATTTTTCATGATCGCTAGAATAGAAATGTATTAGAATATATGAAACCTTTCAGACAGATCAAAGGGAAAAAATAGAATGTCAACAACAAAAAATGATAGATTAAGTTTTTTGTTTTTTTGTTTTTTTAGTATTTAATGAGTTTAATTGCAATAAATTAATACTAGTTTACTAGTTACTCGAAATTTAAAAACTTGCTCAATTCACTGTCCTATTTAAACAGGAATAAGCTTGAATGTCCTTGAGAGCACGTTTAGATAAATGCCGGAAAATTATCATATATGTGATTAGGAGTTGTACTTTCCGTGCGATTTGAACACCGCTCTGATATGTTTATTAGCAATTCTATGAAATTTTTAACTTTTGCAAACGGAGTTTTGTAACAATTCTAAGTCTATAATTTAAATTCTCAAGGTGGCACAATCTTTAATTAGGGCACAACTTTTAGTTTCAAGGAATATAAGGAAACGCATTCAAATTTTGATGTCGATTGCAAAAAAAAGTTATTTACGATATAAAATTTTATAATTAACAAATTATTATTTTTTATAGTTTTCTGCACAAATATTATAGGAATACATAAACAGTTTCACCTTTTCTAAGTTACACCTAACTAATACATGAAATTTTTTGCTAAATTCATCATAAATTAATTTTTATTGGGATTTGTAGGAAATCATTTATTTAAATAAATGAAAAGGAATATTTGGTAAAAGAAAATACATCTATTAACAAAAAAACATTTATCTAATAATTCATGTTGTTATATGGAGATTCATCATCTACCAATACATTTTAAATTGCGAATTGAGATTTTATATTATATATGAAAAGTTAGAAACTTTTTAAAGATCTTAAATCTAACATTTTATTTATGTCGATTACATGTAACATAAGTAAATTATAATAGTTTGCAGATTATTGAGATAAAATTAATAAACTATCCAAATTGTTCAAGACAAAAAAAGACTAGGAAATCGTTTAGAAATCTGAATTCGTTAAACCACAAACTATTATTTAAATACAAATATTTTTCTATTATTAATTATGAAATAACCACAAGTTTTTTATAATGAAATTATATAACATTCTCTGGATATAAAAATAAAAAAAATTAATTAAAAAATCACAATTAGCATATTTTTTAATAATTATTTACGTTAGACACCATGTCTGTCAAGTAAATGCTAAACAAAGTATTATCGTCGATTTTTAAATGATCTTACTTGTTTGGTATTTTTATTATTCTAGTCATTACTAACCAGTAATGTTACTTCAAATAAGAAGTTTATTCTTTTTAAAGTATCTATTAAACATCATTATTAATTTAATGTTCTAAACAATCTCAATTATTGTATAAAAATTTCAATACTTAAAATCTTAATAACATGAATAACATAAACTTTTTACTAATGGAGTAAAAAAAATGAGTTGAAAAGAAAAAAGATTTTTAACTAAAACATGACATCACTTAAATATTATACATTTTTCGTGAAAAAATTCATTGCATGATTACAGAGTATTTGTATTTCATTTAGTTATCCAACTATTTATAATTTTAACAGTTATTAAGGGGTAATATTACTTAGAGATTCGAAATAATTGAGTTTATTTTTAAGTTTGAATTATTATAAGTATCTTAGTTTCAAATTTATCTTATTCACAAATTTAAAAAGTAATTTACAACTTAAGAAAAGTTTATTTCCAGAAAAGAAAGTACTAATTAAAATGCGCCGTATTATTAATAGTATATTCAATATTCTCAGCAATTTTTCAAATTTTTAAGTATCAGAAATACCCTAGTCATTTTTTTGGATATTTTTTAATTTTTTTTTCTTGAAAAATAAATTTTAAATTAATATTTTGCCAGCAGTTTGTTTGTGCCTAAAAAGTTTTCGCCCAAGGATAATAGTCCTTCAAAAAATCTAATTTTATGTTTAAGCACTGTAGAGTATCCATTTTATTCAAAATAACAACTAACAAATCATTTAACATCTTACAAATGTGTATCGAACTGTAAAAAGTTAATTAAAAATAACTTGTACTGTTTTTTATTTTAGCAAAGAATTCTTGAAATTGACCCTATTTTCCAAAAGCCCTAAGTCATTTTACCCCTTAATAGATAGTAAATGAAACTTATAAAGAAATAAGAAAGCTATTTACATCATTAATCTAAAATTTGTCAAAAGTGATCAAGTCGTACTATAACGTGGTCCGATGAAGGATCTGGCAGTTTGACATTTAACCAATCAGCACTTGTTTTATCTTCAGTGTCTGTAGCTTTTAATGCAAGTCTGTGAGCTGGCGTAGCCTTGTGTGGAATTCGTAGTTCAACTGGCGTCCTAAATTCAAGGCCCTTTGGCCCGCATTCTACAAGTGGACTTAGCATAGATTCACCTAATATCAGAACATACAAACAAATACAACATTGATTAGATACATATATTATACTATTATTTATTAGTTTGTGTTAATATTTATTTTTAGAAAATAAGTTATGTGCGCCAAAGACTTGCGTTTAAGTACCAAATTTTGGAAGCTTAGGTAATAAGTTTAGTCTAACTACCTAAGCTTTCGAAATCAACTTCTTTTTTGATTAACATGTAACGCTTTAGTATAGTCGAACCCTTAAAAATATTATTAATAAGGCGAACTACAAAATATCGCTTTAAGAATAAATGAAGAATGATTGTAATTTAGCAACTAGTTGATTAAGAAATACCAGCACCATGATTTAGTTAGCATAGCGCTCACCATTATGCATAGGGGGTGAGATTGACGAGCGATGGTCACGAGTATTATTATACAATTCGATATCGTTCGCATCGATTACACTGAAGTAGATCTCTTGATGGCTGTTCGGTGCTAAGGCACCAGGAGGAATTATTAACGTAACACCTCCTGGCCCTTCTAGAATACCACCTTCATTACCAAATGCACCTCGTGCCATCCCCATCGTCCTGTATATCGACCGTCACCAAAACGGTTAGTTTAGTAATGATTATTAAAAATAATAATTATATCAAATAAATTAATTAGAAGCAAGTAAATTTTATTAAAATTATCTATAGCTTTTAATTTGTTAAGATAATGCAAAATAATAGAAAAATTAAATAAACTCTATTCAAGAAATTATCACTATTCAGTAAATTGTCCAATGAATACTTTATGTTTACCTCATATTGTGATGATGCAGTGGCTTTCGATAAAGTTCAAATGCACTACCTCGCTGTTCTCTACTGCCTGCTAAGTCTAAAGCGCTAGATTCCCTGTTGTGTGCATTATTAGCTGCTGTGGTGCTTTGAAGGCTGACGCCAGTGTGGCTATTGCTATGGCTATGGCCATTCATGGCGACATTATTGCGACTGTGCGAATGAACTATGCCAATCTGACCAGAACTATTGCTATGAGAATGCGACATGATAGATGGACTCGATAGTGGATGCGAATGAGATACACTGTGATTATGGCCTGCTGGGCTTGCGTGATTATGTGTGTGACTGGAATTTACCGAGTAACCATCATTCTGTACATTGCGATTTGGAGGCGATATATTGTAATAGTACTGAGCACTGTTGCGCTGCATGTTAACTCCATTTTCTCCCTACAAAACAATCGAGAAAATTTAATATAACGCAAAACTATTATGAGTTGTTTTTAACGTAGGAAACGTGCTTACGCCATTTTGCATGTGTGAAGCTCCCATGGAGTAACTTTTGGTATGTTGGTATAAATTACCACTGTTGTTTTCATCTTGAATTATGGGTTGTTGAGGTGGCCTATAATTTTTTGGTTTAGGCGGTGGTACTGGCTTATAAGTTCCACCTGGTTTAGACTGAGGCGGTGGTACCGGCTTATAATCACCGGTTCGGCTATAGTACAAACGTTATTCACATAAATATTTTTAATATAAAATAAGCTAACTAAAACATTTATAACTAAAAAAGAAAAGCTAACTTTTTATGGAAGGTAAAAACCAAAGAAAAATAAATAATATCATTACCTATACTTAGCATAGTCGGTACGAGTTTGAGATTCTTGCACTGGTATTGCGGTGGACCTCGTAAACCTGTATGGATCGTGGGGCCTTGCAGATACGGCTATGCTACTACTTTTTAAATCATCCGGAACATTTGGACCAAGTCTACCAGTCGATGTGTTGAGGCCGCTTCCTGTGTAAGCCATATTTCCGTTCGTGTTATATGAATCATACGAGGACATACTATCGTAGCTTCCCTGAATAAGACAGATAAAATGATAGCTTTAAACAATGTTTCACAGAAGGAAAAAAGAACAAAGATTTATATATTACAGTGACGACCTAATGATTATATTTATCAATTTTGAATAATAAAATAATACAGTGAGTCATAATTATTTCTGACTCTCAAGCATGTAGTACAAATTGAAATAATCATAACTAAATAGAATAAATTATATTTTTTTGCATATCGTCACAGATGTAGCAAAAAATAGCAATAGTTACCGCTTTAGCTTGAGTCCTTTCGAGCGAGGAAGTGGTATTAGCTCTATGTGGTGTGGCATTGATGTAGTTCGCCATGTCGAGAACAGAATCAGTCTTGTTGACGAGCCTCTCCTGAGCGGAACGGCCCTGAGACACGGATCGTGACGGAGGGCTGATTGGCTTGTTATTGCGGTCGAGCCGCGGTGGTAGATCTGGCGGTTGCGCTAACGACTGCGACTGTGACTGTTGCTGCTGTTGCAGTTGCTGCATGTGTTGCTGTTGCTGTTGCTGCTGATGCTGTTGAGATCTGCGCCTGTGTTGTTGCTCGAAAGCCTGCTGCTGTAGCTGGGTCAGCTGATAGCTACTGGTGTAGGGTGGCGGCGCGACCGCGTCGTCTTGGGTCGCGATGCTCGGGTCCGAGCTGCTCTTGAGTCGCGACGGTACTCCCAAGGCACCAGGAAGGGGAGGTGCAGGGCTTAGCTCCAGATCGCTTTCCGGAGAGGATGCGTAGGACAGGCGTGAAGTCATCGGGAACAGGAAGTCATCCGAGAGGGCTTCTTCGGGCTACGCCAACAGTTAAATTATACATGAATATGTCAATTAAGCTCGTACCAACAAATAACAACAATCGCATGCACTAGCTAAAACATTACACTAAGCTTAAGAAGCGAAAGGAAGAAATGTACAATACAAATAAAACTGGAGAACCAAGCAAACACAAAGACAGTTTAACGTGCATAAAGAAATGTGCGTGGATTTAAATTAAAGCAAAAATAGGACTAAATAAAAACATAGAGAATAATAAACATGCATTTTTAATTATAAAAAATTTAATTTTAATTTTGTTCAGCAATGACTATAATTTTTAAACTTTTTATTCATTAATGCTAAGAATTTTTTTTTTTCCACAAAAAATAACAATATTATACAAAAATAGAACAACAGACAAAGGAAGAAATAACAAAGAAAACGACTAAATGTAGCCGAAAAATTGCTCGTGAATGACATTGGGTGCTAGGTCGCTCAGTGATATGGCTGTGTGTGAAAGGGTTGGTGCAAACGATGGTAAAGATGGACGGACAGGTGGAAGATCATTGATGTTGTTATTGCATTCATAGGTAGTATTTGCATTGACTGAAGCAAGTGGAATTGGTAAGGAATAAGGATGAGAAAGAGGAAAGTACAGATCCGACACCATTCCTATGGGCTACAACCAATAGCGCATTTAGCGTAAAATTTTTTTGATTGATTCAATAAATAATATTAAGTTTTATAAGTTCTTAGCAATCTGTTTCGTTTTTTTTTTTTCTGTACAAACTTAAATAGCATGCTGAACAAATTTGCAATATGCAAATGTAATCACATCATAGCCAAGAATTTCATACTTCATACAAAATTAAAAAGGCAAAAATATATGTTCAGCAATTTCTTTTTTAATGGCGTTGGAACTAATAAAGGCCCGTAATGAAAAAAATAATTTAGATAAATGTATTATATTCTTGATCCCCACCTTCGTTTGACTCATCCATAAAGGACCTTGCTGCTGCCAATCAATGAGTTCTCTTAATTTCCTGTACCACGACTCTGGCGAAGTTAAGGTTATTACGGCACTGAAAACATGGCCCCAAATTTTATCAAGTTTCTGGCACTGTTCTAATAATTTTTTACTACTCTTGTGCGCCGATCTAAAAGAATATTATTATATAAATAAATAAAATTATCCATTTTAAGAAAATTTTGAATTTTCACAAATCAAAGACATACTTTGGTATTCCAGATCTCATTTCTTTGATTGTCTGCTTAGTTTCGGCTTTTAAAAATATAACGATAGGGTAAAACTGTGCATAATTTAATCGATCAACGGCATTTGGTGTAATATCCAAAAGCGCGTGTTTCCCCCTATCCATGACTTCTCTAATGGCACTGAGTCGAATAATACCGGAAGATTTGGTGCTTTTATTACTTCCCTCTTCTACTTGACTTTCTGTCTCTGTAAATAAATATTTATAAAATACTACTCATTACCAATAGTTAATAATTCACAGTAAAATTGCTTACGTGGTGATGTAAACTTGTCAGGGAAATCCTTGAGTAACTTCTCTCTAGCTAGATCTGCTACAGGACCAAAGAGAACTACGGGTCTAATGAAACCAGGATGCCTAAGAACAACTCGCTCATATGCAGGAAATTTACTGACGCTATCGGAAAATACGACATCATCCCAATGATCCTAAAATAAATTAAATTTGTAAATTACATGCTGATTGAGATCATCAAAAATCTTATCAACTTACCCTTCCAAGAGATTTCGAGCGACGATGGCTTCCTTTCCTTCTACGGAAGAAGCTTCCTCTGCTCTCACTGGCGTTCATTTCTTTTTTCGTTGCATTAAATTGCGCTGTAGCCAATTCCTCGGCACGAGCTTTGTTCGGTATGATTCCTTTTTGAACTTCCTGATTGTTTCTCCCTATGCGATAGACTTGCCAAGCACCTACCACACCGTTGTGCAATGTGTCTACCACATGGAAAACATCCCCGCTTCGAAAACTCATTTCACCCTTGTCCGGTTGTTCGTAATGGAAATGTGTTCTGTTAAAATTAATTATTAAAAAATAAAAATTTGAATTTGGCGAAAAGCAAAATATAAAATGATTAAATGAAAAAATCCTTTACTTTATATGGAAAGAATCACCCTTTCCGGAAGCTACAATTTGTTCGTATTCTTGCCGACGATGCTGAACAATAAGATCAATTTGTTCCTGTAAACTCAGCAAAAATAATACAGCTTCTTCTCTGGTTACACCTTTCATGTCCATGTCATTAACCTAGAAAAATACACAAGTTCAATAAATATGCCTTGCATAAATTGATAAATCATTGGCGATGGCCTCTCGACGTACCTTGAGAATCTTGTCTCCTGGCTGCAAACCTTGAAGGGAGGCTGGACTACCAGGTTGGACCGCGGTAACAAAAACACCTGTCTCGTTGCCTCCTGTCAAACGCACACCGACAGATCCTTCCTTTTGAAAAGTTATAAATCGTGGATCGGGCCTAAAATCATCGAGAATCGTTAATGACCAAATTATTTACAACATCGGTCAAATAATACACAGATATCAAGAGTCTTACATAGGCTGTTTGGTCCTCTGAATAAGTGGATCGTCCTCGTACATTTGTCTCCTAGAACTGTAGTAATCTGTAACGAACAAAAACCCATCAGATAATCAAAGACATACAACACGCAGCTAAAAATCCGCCATCATCATACCTTCAGGCCTCGGAGGCGGTGGTCGCGGCGGCTCCGTATGCCCCTGCGTCGGAGTAGCCGGCAAGTCAAGCTGGCTCAGCGACACATCCATCAGCGGACCGCGCGACCTGCCCCTAGGAGCCAGATTACTCTTATCATCATTAGCCGGCAAAAGCGACGAGGCACGCGTCGGTGGTGGCACGTAAAGATTCTGACTACTGTAAGCCGTCGCAGCCGACTGGGACTGATAATCCGTCCCTATCACCGTCGACTGTGGCTTGCCAGCTCCCGATTGAAGCGAGTCTTGCTGCTGCTGTTGCTGTTGCTGGCCGGATTGCTGACCAGGGCTAAGCTCACGACTGACCACCAGAGACAGCCGCTCCTTGCTCTGGTCCATCAGCTTCCGCGCCTCCTTAAGGCTCATATTATCAGCCTGGACGCCGGCGATGCGCGTAACCAGGTCACCTGGCCTAGCCCCTGTGCCGTCTCTCGTCACCTCACGCACATACAGCCGGCATCCCAACACTATTCCAAAATCGTCCTTCTTACTAGGCCGCGTCAAGCTCAACCTGTGACTCTGCGGAGCCTGCTGTAACCCCGAAGAACCAGCGCTCTGATTCCCTCCCTGGTTACTCGACTGGATCTGTCCAGGCCGCGATCCCGAAGCCTCCAGCTGCTGGTGCTGCTGCTGTTGCTGCTGTAACTGCTGACCAGCCGCTGCAGCCGCTGCCGCCAAACTACTACTCGAGTGACTATTAGCTCGCCGTTTAACCACCAGCAGGACCGTGGATCCAGAGTCTCTCAGCACGCGCACCGCGGCGCCGTAGTCCGCGCCCTCGAGTGACACTCCGTTCGCCGAGATGATGCGGTCGTTAACCCTGAGGAGAGAGAGAGAGGCATCACGTGCGTTTTATTAGCTTCATTCATGCGGCCGGGCAGCTCGCGATTCACTGGACTTTTATGCGGTTTAATGATAGGATGTGCTAGTGGATGTATGGAGCGGGTGACGCTTTGGAGTCAGCGTGGAATGTGCTGTTTGGTTTTGATATATAGAGGAATGGATGTGTACTTACTGGAGCTTGCCCTCGGCGGGGCCAGCCTTGAGAACGTCGGATATGGCGATGGCCGGGTCGCCGTTGGTGAAGTGGGGATTGTCGCGGCCGCCGGAGACGGCTATGCCAAAGCCGTAGCCTGGCACCCTCGTCACCGTCACGTGGTGCACCTCCCATCCTCGGTCGGCGCCGCCGATCTGCAATGTGAATGGGGTTTGTGGTGAGTTTTGATTTTTGGTAAGTATTTTTTTTTGGTATTGTGAATTATTAAATATTTATTGTAATTTACAGTCTTAGAAAAATACATAAATTATGAGAAAATAAAGTTAGTTTTTTGATGTGCTAGTAGAAGAGCAAAAATTAAAATAAATGTGTATTTTGCAAAATAATTATATAACCAATCCTGAGTATCAATGACCTACTAATGTCTGAACGAGACACTCATTTTGAGCATGTTTGTCTAACTTTATAGTATGATAAATCAATCAACTCATAAACATTGTTATTCGGTGGATTACGTAGTTTCTAATTACTTAAGCAGTATTACTGAATATCTATTTCGGTTTTAAAATATAAATGTTAATATAATTTTTTTTAAAACTTCAGTTATTTTTATGTAAATATAAGAATAAAAAATTATAAATATTGTTATGATACAATAACTGTCTACATTGCCTAAGTGATAATTTCAGTGAGCAGACCTGAGATCAAACACGATTAAGGTAAATTTTATTATTTAAAAAAGAAAAAGATTTCCTAAAATTCTAGACTTTTCAAATTTATAATAAAATTATAACAAAGAATTATTCTTTGGAATAAGAAATTTATGAATGTGTTTATTTTAATTATTTACATATAAATTTATAAACTAAAAAAAATCTTAAAAAACGACTTTTACGAATTGTTACATTTTCAATCAGCTGTGATGAAATAGTTTACAACAAAAGTGTTGTTAAGAATACTTTTATGATTGAAAAATTTTACTTCATAATTTTGAAAAAGCGTATTTGAAATAATGAAGCGTATGATCAAGTTAACTCAGAAAATAAAAATAAACCATAAAAAAACAAAATATTTTTAAATTATTACAGCTAAATGAATGTTTATATTTAAAATACCTATGCATCAAAATTTAATTATATATCAATTATTTTAGATTTCTATCAAAAGCGTATAAGTTAGTCCTACTTTCTCCTTGATATGTGTGAAAACATCTAGAAAACTTGGATCAGATCGTTACATCGATCGAAAATAATTTTAAACAGATTAAAATTAGAATACAAATCTTAACATTTATTTCATAACTTTTACTTTTACGTTGAAGAAGGATGATTCTAGTTTCACAAGAGCTATAATTTTCAACACAAAGTGATCAAAAGTGCTTTTGTTACTTTCCATACAGTTTTAATTATTATTTAATAATATATACTAATTTTCAGATTGCAGCCGTAATATGAATAAATTAAAATTGTGAAATAACTTTAAGTCTGCAAAGAGTGAATCAGACACAGATCTACAAAATCCATAAATAGATGATTTTATAAATAATGATTTATTTATTTAATAAGAATAATTAATATTAATGAGTATAAAGTCATTAAAAAAATTATTTGATAATAACAAGCTACAGAGGTTTTATTCTGATAATAATACAAAAAATTTTTCAAAGAACGTTAAGAAATATATTTTGAAATATTTAGAATCGAAATACATTATATTTAGAAAAGTAGAATGGAATTACGGAAGTATGATACATATGTGTGCAATATGCGTGAACGTATATGAATGTGGTTCATGTGTCATGCGTACACTTCAATACATATTGAATCTACAATCTATTATTTCGCTAAATAAATTTTAAAGTTACTGCAGCCATTTTTTTATTATATCCTTACGGTTGAATCATAAACATGGAAATCACAGAAAAAGGTATTTACTAATCATGTTAAATACTTTAATCGATTAAATTATTGGTTCTTAATCTTGATTTGTTTTTGAGGAAAAAATTATTTGATAAAAAATTTGTTATCTTTTGTCTACGATATCTAGAGTAAATTTGCATTAATTCTCGTAAAATTTTGCATATATAGGTAGCGTTTGGCTATATCTTAGATAATTTCTTTACACAGCTTAATCCATTAGATTTCAGGTATGTACATTTAACATTTAGATTTAAATTTTTTTATTACGCGAATTTAGAAATGGGTTAATATATATTACGTACATACATAAGAACTTACATTCGTCGTTCTTTTTTCATAACATACACTTAATTCAATTATTACGGTTAGCTGTATTTTTTATGAGAAATTCAAATATATTACAAATACTTTCATATGAAGATTAAATATTTGTATATCATTTATATTATTGCTAATATTTTTTGTGTTATTCACTCTATACACAGATTATAGTTATTCAATTTGCGTCAACTTACTTCGCTCTCAACTTATTTAAAGTATATTTCTTTTAAAAATACTTAAATTAAATTTGAGTATGTGCCAATAAATTCACAGAGGTTTTTTAAACTTAAAATTCTTAAAAAATTTACTAGATTCTAAAAATATGAAAATTGTTATGCAGATTTTCAGATATTTATTCATTATTTTGTGCAGATGATATTTTAATAAAAATGGTTGTAACCATACTTATATGTATTATATTATCGCAGCATCTGATAAAAATTGGAAATAATAATGTATATGAATAACTTCTAATTAATTTTAACAATGCGTTAAATTTTTTCTAATAAATTGTTAGCATTGTGATTTTGTCTTAACCTTACCGAGATTCCTTTTACGATTATTTTCTCACTATCAACTATTTGCGTAGCAAACTCCATGGTTCGTAAAATTTTTGTTCATGACACATAATAATAATTTTTAAGAATTTTAAACATTTATGGAACTAATTAATTGGAAAAATTTTAAAAATCGATGTAAAATCTTAGATTCTATAATAGGAAATCGTTGCATATTTTTTATTCTAAAACAAGATACATTGAACTTCCCGTAAAAGTATGTATGTACACTGGAAGCAATTTCCGGTACGTAAGAGCATTAATTCAGAATTGAATTACGTAAAATCGATTATAAGTATAAACTTAATGAAAACACATACCAAAAATTTTCCTTCCAATAAACTCCTATTAAATTTAATGACGAATTCAACAGTGACCACAGCAAATTATCAAACCCAAAAAATACAATAGATACACAAAAGAAACCGGTAGTTCAAACGACCAGACTCAAAAATAAAATCGCGTCGCCTCTCTACAGAGGAAAACTGTCAAGCACTTGGTACGGATAAGAAGAAAAGCGTGACACAGGTAATAGTCTCGCGCTCGCGCGCTGCCAAAGCAAAATTATTGAGAGTTAAATTAAATGCGGCCTGGAGCTCGAGAGCCGCGCGGGGCTCGATTCTACATCGTCGACTGGCACGTCTCCTCAACGTCTCCTCGGACTTTCAACAAAATCTTTTGCTTCGCTGCGCCGTATACCTCGGGAACAATAAGCCCGCAGCTGCTTATAGCTGGCACACACTTTAATTCAGTTATCTCAGAGTCGCGTGTCGGCGGGTGGCCTCTTTCCATAAGTGAATTCCATAAATAGTCGATAGGGAAAAAAATTCTAAGAGTCTGTGTGAGGTGGTCGGCTCGAGCGACAAGAGAGAGGCTGGGGGCATATGGATTCCTGGTATTTAAAATTGTCGCGTTGTTCTGTGTGCAAATCAACAGATTTCGGTCCTCCGAAAATCACATAATTATATTTATATAAGAATTTTCATCGAGGAAGAAGCAAGTGAGGGTTTAAGAGCAACGGCCAACAGTCAATGGTCAACGGACCTCCAATGCAATCGAGCCTCTCTCTGTCTCTCTCTGTTCAGGAAGCCGTATGCTTGTATGTATATCTGCACTCTTATACATATATATAAGCACACGTACACACGCGACACGTGCCTGTAGTAAAAATGCAGTATGTATACGAGCGTCTGTCACAGCACTTTGTTATGTACGGCACATTCAGGCAGCGCTAGCCAACCAGACATTTCCGGCTCGTCTTTACAAGATTTGCAGCAATAAGCAAGCTCCGCTGCGCCTAGATAAATGCATTAAAATACGAAACGCTTAGATATACTCGAACAATGTGTGGAAGGCCGACGAGATAACAATTAGCTCCATCACTTTCCGCTTATTAAATTTCTACTAATGCTTTTCCTCTTTCTGCCTTTTCTAGGACACTTTTTCTGGCAATGGAAGGATTTAAGCACACACGCTTTGATATTTATTCGTGGAATGCAACTTTTTTCTGCATCCGAACAATGGGTATACAATACGAAATTATTATGACTCACGGGGCGTCGTTACATAAAGGAATTCGCGAGTCGCAAGGTGCGCGCGAGCCGGCTAAAAAATTGATGAAAAACGGCGAAAAAAAGGTTGAGATTGAAAAAACGCATTGATAAAGGAGTAAAAAAAGCAAGGAAGCGACAAAGACATTCTTCTGATGTTATTCACGCGACGAGCGCGATGCGAATTTTTGAGCCGGTTCCATTGGCTGCTCGCTAACTGAGAGGCTATAAGGTAAGATTTCTAACTTGCCTGACGAACCGAGCCGAGTCTCGAAAATTTATACATATCTTTTATTTATTTGATTTAAGAGCTGTAATATTTTTAAATATATAAATATTTTAACGCGGTATTTAAAATAAAATATTTAGATGAAATAATTATTATTTTGGCAATTACTTGTCATATTAAAAAGAAAAACGTTTGAGAAAAGTAACATTAAGGAATAAAATGTTTAATTTTATTTAATTTCTATTTTAAGCTGCTTAATAAGATGTGATCGTTAAGGTAGAAAAGTTTAAAGCTATTAATTTCGAAGTTAGTAGCCAAGAAATCGAAGAAGCTAGCTTTATCGGATTAATAGCTCTGTATTTAATGCCAATGTATAAAATTAACTAGGTTACGTGAAGTGACAACTACACATTAACAAATATTTTAATTGCTTCTTTTAATAATATTAAATATATAAATTTAAGCTAATACAGTTTTTGTAATACTGTATAACTTGTTATCTATCATCCTATTGTTTTCCGTTTGTTACAACATTTCAAATATGTTTTCAAATACACCTACAGTGAAGAACAAAGCGACTAATTTGTTGATTGTTAGACTTACATGTTTTTAAACACTCCGAAGAAAAATGTTGTTTTAACTTAAATAACACATAAAGTTCAAGTATGAACCAATGTTTAGACAAATTCAATTAAAATTTTTTATAATAATAAAAATTTGGTAAAAATATGCTTATCAATGTGATATAAAATTTTAATCAGGCTTATCTTTTTATTCATGTCTTTTCGATATTAAATGAATAATTAAGAATAACGATTAAAATTATATTTAAATTATCAAATATCACATTATTCAAGGCCCTCAAAGAAAATAAATAAATTCTTTTCGAGAAGAACGAAAAAGAGACGGAAAGGGAACATGGGGAGAGAGAGAAGTTGAGAAGCTGAGTCATTTGAGGTAGCTCGTTTTCCCCGTATTTCTGTATATGTATAAGTATATAGTAGCGCTCAGTTCATCTACAGTTACAGCTCGAGATAGCTAGGAGGCAGGCCTCCCGTATATAGGAACTGCCTTGATTAGGATTTACTTATTGTTAGTCACAGGTATAGGACTTAATGACCGCTTGGAATCGTTTATTTTTTCTCTCAAAACAGCCAGACTCTACTCTGGCATCTATTTTGAAGAAGTCTCTAGTTTCCTATACAACAATTATACAACTGTACCTTGCTTTTTAAGAATTTTTTGATCACGCGAGGAGCGAGAGAAAATTGTATATCCGTTTCATTGAAGAGCATAGGGATATAAAGTATTAATAGAGAAACGCTGATTATCTAAGCGGGCCAATGCTAATATTACCTGGTTTTGGCAGACTTTTGCAGTCAGGAAAGCGCCAGTCTACAAGAGCTCAAGTCTGCCCGCTTGCGTCATTTTTCAGACGCATAAGTATTTACGACAGTGAGCTGTTTATGAAAATTCCGGTTCGCTCAGGTTTAAAAGGATAGTGAGAGAGTGGGAGAAAGTGTGTCTGTATGTGTGTGTGTGAGTGCGAGAGAGAGAGAGGAGGGCACGCAAGAAAAGTGGATATATAATGAGCTATTTACACGAAAACGCGCGGTGACGTTAAGAAATACCCCCCGAAAAAATACACCCGCAGCGGGAATAACGAGGCGCAACGAGAGAGAGAGAGAGAGAGACACTGTGCGCGCGCGCGCGGCGTTTAAAAGCCAAGCGCAAAATCTTTTTAAATATGCGATGAAAAGGAAGGAAAAAAAAAAGAGCCATGAATGCAGGTGTGTGCTTTCTCGAGTGCAGGGGCGTGAAAATTCCTACGAGCGAGAGCTGTCCCCCCCTCTCCTCTGTCTCCTCGTGCCCCCTCTCTATATATTCACCTCTCGCTCTACCTCACTTCGGCTCTCTCGCTCTCTCGCTCGCTCTCGCCTCACTCTCTTTCCTCGATGTTGCCGATTGGGTAAGCGCGCAGCCTGATCTACGACGATTGCATGCACGCGTAAACGGTGAAAATCGCGAGTCGTGCCCACTGCACGCCGTTCGCGTATATTGCAATCGATGATTTTTCACTCAATGACAAAGGAGAGTCGAGAGGTATGCCGACGCGGGGGGGAAATATGCAAACGTCGATTGGTCAATCGAGGCGCTCTGCGCGATCGTAGTAGAATCTGTAGTAATTGTAGTAACAGTTGTAGTCGTGGTACTGTTACTAATAACAGCAGTACTATTAGTTACAAGAGCACTTGAAGCCAAGTACGAGCAAGCAGTATAGTAAAGAGAGAGTTGGTACACGTGAGGTAGGTGGGTATACCTGATCAAGCTGTGGCTGTATCGTCGGCTGTCCGCAGGTAGCTGGTACCGCGCTGGCCGTGGCCAGCTGGCCCGTGTCCAGTCGCTCCATGCCGGACTGGTTGCGCTGCTGCTGCTGCTGCTGCAGCTGGCGCAGCTCGAAGCCACCAGCCCCAGCGGCGGCGGCCGCTAGCCCAGCGGCGAACACGCGGATCTTACGGGCCGCGCGGCATAGTCGCGCCTCGCTCGACTCCACGAGGCAGCCGAGAGTCGCGCTGCTGGGCCTCACTGTGATCGTTGTTGAAAACAACAATAGCCCAGCAGCCGGGACCAATGTCCATTTCGCACCAGGCCACCCCGCGACCAGCAGAAAGAAAGCTAGAGATGCACTATTCGCGCGCGCGGGGCCACAAGCTATACACACTCTGCGGGGCAGATATATACTCCAGAGAGGAGAGAGAGAGCGAGCTCCCGGGAGTGGCGTATACACACACACACAGGCGCGTCTCGGCACTCACGCACAGTCACGGATATAGAGAGTCGGGAGCGCGCACACTGCGAGCCGACGGAGCTGAGAGCCGCGCGAGTGAGTGACTGAGAGACCGAGGCCCAACTGGGGAGTCGCTGGCGCAGTGCCTAAGGCCCAGGCAGCCACCGGTTTGTCGGGCCCGCCTTGCCAGGAGCCGGTCTAGTCGGCGAGTCTGCGGCTAGAGGTCACCTCGTACGCTGCTCTCTCTCTCCCTCTCTCCCTCTTGTATATACCCACTTTACTCTTTCTCTCGAATGCTACTGCTCTGCAACTGCTGCGCGCTGCTCCTCCTGCTTCGCGCGAGCGGCCCCTGCACTATATACCTGCGTAGCTCGAGAGCTGCTGCAATCACAGCACCTGCGACATGTTAGAGAGAGAGAGTCCACCTGCTCTTCTGCTCGCTTTTTACCTTTCCTCTTTTTCGCCCTCTCTTTTTCCCTGGCCTGAGAGCGCGCTTATGGCTTTCGATCTCAATGTAATAGTCATGTAGATTGCTGAGAAGGAGGATCTCGTTAGGCCGAGGTTTGATCCTGCTGATAGTGGGAAAAACTCGTACGGTGTATCCGCCCTTTGACTATGCTTTTATTACTGCGGGGGTTATGCGTCTGCGTTTTTATTTCGCGTAATAAGTCATTTAGGGATTTTGTTTCGAGCTTATTTGTGAATTGTAATAGAGTTTCTTAAGGTAATCTGAAGGACAACGATTCGCAAGGACATATACTTAAAGGGATACCTAATTGTTTAGGTCGAATCGTTAAAATTTAATTAGGTCCTAATTAAGTTCTAACATGGGTCTCGCTAACTATCACAATTATATCGATCTAAGGCTGCCTATTAGGTACTAATTAGGGCCTACACAATTTCCTATTCAGGTACATGAGGTATATGAGTATGCTACCTAGAAGTAAATATGATGTTTTAATGTTAAAGACTTTTTTAAAATCAAATTCGAAAAGCATAAAATTAATTATTATTCGAATTTTCAGATTAGAATATGCATATCCAATCCAGATCGTAAACGATTGTTCGAAAAATATCATTTAATTTGTTCAATTTAGAAGTAAAGAGGTTTGAGGTTAAATATTAAAGTAATGTTCTTGTGAAAAATGTACAAGTTCGAGTCGTATAAATCTAAAAATTATAGTTTTTTTAGTGAAAAATAACTTTTTACTTGAAATGTGATACGAATGTTCATCCAAATACATAAATGAATGATTTAAAAGAATAATAAAATGAACATATACTTCCGATTATAAGGTATTCAAATGGAATGTTTTAAATTACTACCACCCATTGATTCTTTTCTTTGACATGACTAATTCCGTTGGTTCATTTTAAAAACATTCCATGTATACATCCGATCTAAAGTATTCAAAAAAATTCTCTTGGAATGTTTTGAAATATTGTTATCTCATATTGATTTTTTCTTTATTAAGCTAACATTATTGACGAATTTCAGAGCATTGTACGCAAACATCATTAATTATTCAAGAAATGCATGTGTAAATTAAAAAACTTTGTTTAACCCGCGTGACTTTTGTCTTTTTATTGTGTTGAAAGTTTAAAATTGAATACAATACGAGCTGCCGTTCATGCGCGAAATAATTAATATAGCTACAAAGAATGGATTGTTAGTATTGTTTACATAATTTGGCATGCACGGTTTACATAATTTTAATTGATTTGTAAACGTTTATACATAAAAGAGTCTTGCAATAAACTTTACTGTAAAACATAAATTTATCATTTTTAAAATTTTTTTTTATAATAAGTGATACAAAATTATAAATATATCGTACTACTCTGTCTAACTTTGATTGAAACTTAAAGAGAACCAAGAATAAATTAAAAAGTAATTTTATTTTTTGTAAATTAGTCATGTTATTCTTTTATGTATTAATATGAAATTTGTTTTTTATTTAATAAATATAAATCGTATACATTCCCTGTAGTTTAGTGATAGCGAAAAATAATTCTTTAGTTATTTTTAAATCAGCTTTCTGAGTTAATTTCTTTACTAGAATTCGTCTGGCTAAGATTAATTAGGTTATTTTCAAACCATGGTCAAATACATAAGTTTTTTATTCTTTAAAAAAAAAGGTAGAAATATAACAGCTTTAAACAAACTGTCTCTTCTTTCTCGTTAAAAAAATGTATATATTTTTTGGAATGATTAGGATAATTGCTTAATTTAGATAATAATCACTTACTAAAATTATTTATCAAATAACTATTATATTATTTTGAATAAGTTATTCACAAAAAACTACAAAAAAGGATTGGAGTTTATTAACCTTATAATTCATAGTTGATTTTTTAATCAGATGAACCTCATAAAATTTTATTCGATTTACTAGAAATAGTTAAATAAAAAAATAGAAAAAATTGTTATTTTATTTTATTATTGAAAACTATAAAGCATAGATGGAAAATCTCCTAATAAAAAATTTAGTCATTATAATTTTTTTTGTGTTGGACAATGAATCATATATATTAGGCTTGAATAATTAGAACATCACACGCATTATGCGTTTGCACACATAAGATAAATGAAATAAATGCGATTAAACTCAAAAAAATCAATCAAAGACCGAGTAATTTTTGTAACAAAGCTCGGTCGTACATATTTTAAAATGAGGATTTTTATTTCTATCGAAAATATCTTCACTGAGTAAAATTAGAAATGAATCTTTCATATTTGTTTGCAGCAAAAAAAGCGTTAAATACTACTAATTAGCATCAAGCTCCGCAGTATCTCGTAATATCTGAACGTCATCAGTTATTACAGATACATTGCATCATTAAAAAAGTAATTATTCAATTTTTACACAGAATATTTGAATATACTTAGCAATGAAAAATAATATTTCTCGATTCAAATTAGATAATTATTCTATAAATATCCCCAGATAGCTATTTAATGAAAAAACATATGTAAAAGAAATTGCTGAAATAAAAGACAAACAACGATGCATTCTAAGGGACTATAAAAAAGTAGCAAGCGTCTCGAGTTCAATTCTATGAAATCAGCTAGTCACGAGCGCGCTTGCACGCAACGCACTTTTGTCAGACATCCGCTAAGAGGCCTTTATAAGACTTGCACGACTAATCGCCCTCATCAGTTCCGGTGCTAACACTCGCGCGTACATAAATCAGAACATCCCAGAAAAAAATCACCATCAAATTTACCAAACCCTACCATAACCAGCTTAATACCTTATGTCTTCGTCGACTGTGACTGCGCGACGAGTGGTCACTCGAACTCCTATGTCCACTCTTGGCCCTGCGCTTCTTGCCTCCCGAATTCTGGCTACCCTGGCGCTCCTTAGGTGCCCTAGAGCGCGGGCTTCGCCTCAGCTCGAAGCCCCCGAAGATCCTCATGACAGTCGTCCCCGAGAGCCACTAGACACACATATCCAGCTACGGCTGCTACGCCTGCGGGGGGCGGCACCGCGATCGGAACATTATCGATGCCGCCCGCTCGGCGCGGTGAACCACTCGTCAAACGTTGCCAGCCATTCTTGCGCTCGCGCTGCTAGATTCGATTAATTCGAGCAACGCGAAGCCCTACCTATAGTAGCGCGCGCGCCATACCGATACCGATACCGCTTATCCTCTGCTTCCAAACATGACAAGACTACTCAACAGTCGCGCGACGACTGCACGCTAGCGCGCGCGCTCCTTCTTTTGCATCCGAGCTTTGTATGCGAGACTGTTTCCGCTTTCCACTTGACGCCTGTGTCCGCTATTCGCTTTTCCTTTACGCAGGGCTGTTACGGAAGAGAGCTGATCAATCGACATGGCCCAAGGCCACGCGAGAAACCGTCCAAGGAAAAAAACGAGAAGACCGCTGGATTAGAAGCCCCTAAGCGCTCCGCTTCATTACAGCAAGTCGAAACATTCGACGCTCGATGGACTAGTGTCTTTATCGCCTCGGATCTATCACCCGTTCCGCGCTGGAAGCACGCACCGAGTTTCGTCACTCGAGCCGGCTGCGTGGAGGGAAAGGTCCACTGAATTTTTTCTGATGGGAATAATGTCAAGTTTTTATTTAATGAATTCTTTTAATTGTAGGGCCGACTCAAAATTTGTTAATTATTATACATTCAGATTGGAATTTTTATCAGGGAGTCGAAGTTCATAATATACACTCTTATATGATGCAGTGGATCATGTCTTCTTACTTTAATATTATTTTTTTCCAGCCTTATCAATTGTTAATGAATCTAAATTTTGGACTTCAACGAGCCAAAATGTTGAAATTCATTCCTATAAGAAGTTTGTTACTACGCCTACAGAAAAAAGGTATATACTTATACTAATTTCTAACTACATATAAAATACCATGCCAGTCTGTTAAAATGCCAGTCTAATAATAGTTTTTTAATTTAAATTTTAAAATTATAAATTCTAATGAAAATATTGTGCCAATTTCTTCTTTGAAAATATTGTACAAGGTGGAAGAGTTTTTACTCAATTAATTTTAATACAACACTAGAAATCCGAAATAAAAATGTTTTCTTGAAAAGTAAGAATAAAATGTAGAAACGAAATTATAGATTTAATTAAATATTGTTAATTTTCAAACAAAGCTATATATTTGAAAATTCTAAAAAGTCCTATCTGCTTAGAAATTTTATATGAATAAAGTTTTCCTCGGATATTTATCAGGTATTCAAAAGAAAAAGCTTTTCTTGATACATACGGAATATTCAAATGACGAATCTTTTAAAACTGCTTAGAAATCTTGTATGAATAAAGTTTTTCTCAGATATTTATCAAGTATTCAAAAGAAAAAGCTTTTCTTGATGTATACGGAATATTCAAATGATGAATCTTTTAAAACTTCTTAACAGCTGTAGAATTGAACGTAATTCTGTTTCTGCAATATTTTATTTTACCACTGTATAAATGTTGAAAAAATGTTACCATGGGTAGACTTAAACTCATGACCCCAAGTAGCAAGTGGGTCTCGTGAGACTATCTTATCAAGTCCTTGCATGAATTTTATAAGGGGATGATGTGGTGGTAATTAAGAGCTGGGATATTATCAGGCAATCTCACGATTACCTTAGGTTTACGTTAAAAAATGAATTTGAAAACAAGATTAATAGAAACAATTAAAAAACTCATTAAAAACCCTTATTCATGGTTATAGATTAAAAGGATAAAATACCTTTAGGGAACAGCAAATAAGAAATACTTTGTAAGTACTAAAAATAATAGATTTAAAACATTGAAGAAACTTATTTTAAGTGTTAATCTATTAAGTCCATAATAAACCAATTAATTTTTAAAGCCATAGTAGCCGTCCCGTAAAATTAAGCAGTTCCATTAAATAAAATTTCTATTTAAAATTAATTTTTCTTCATAATCTGTGCTCTTTGCGCGGTTATAACAAAGCTCCTAAGAAATTAAAATTTCTTTATTTAGTAATAATTAATTTTGTATGTAATTTCAAACAGTTATCTAAAAAAATAATTTTACTACTAATCAATAAATTAAGTAATTTTATTTTTATTTTTCAGGATTGTGCTCATTCACACAGAAGGAGCAAAGATTATGAAACTATTAAGGCTTTAAACATTCACCACTTGACTATGGAATTAGTAGGAGAAATAAAATTGACTTACAAGTGGTTGTTTTACAAATATTTAAGGTCATTTTCAATCAGTTTATTCAGTTTTTTGAAATACAAATTTTAATATTTACTGCATTATTAAAAGGCGCGGCAGCGCCTTGATGGCAAGTAGGCGAAGCGATCACTGGCGCTACCGCTATAATATACGTCGT
>UELX01000656.1:0-66397 GCA_900480035.1 Eupelmus urozonus | reverse complement strand
AAAAAAAAAAAAAAAAAAAAAAAAAAAAAAAAAAAAAAAAAAAAAAAAAAAAAAAAATGGATAAAGCTAAACGGACTTCTTAACACCGTTTTATAAATGGCCCGTGTACGAGTTGAGCTATGTATAGACACAAAATAATTAATCTTCTAGTCATGAGAACTAAAATAGGTCGAATTTTTCAAATCTCAAACAACTGTTTAATAACTTTTACAATATATTCGGAAAGATATTTTACTATAGATCTATTAAAATTATTTCTAAATCAGTGACATACAAGACCCACTTTATATGAATTTAGCTACTTTCGAAAATTAAAAAAAAATGTAGTCACTCATGTAGCACTAGTTTTAAATAGAAAATATAACGTCAAATTAAAGTATATATTGAATTAGTTACTAGACAGATTTGAGATCAGTACCATAAGTGATTTTTACAGTAATAATCAAATAATAAATATATTTAAAAAAATCAGATTAGTTGATTCTTCGAATAATAATCAAATATTTTATTAAAAGTAACGACAACCTCATTAAATAGGCGAAAGTTCAAAAAAGATGAGTTTTCTACATCATGATAATTTTTTTTGCTAGCTTTATCCTACAAGCAATGCTCTACTTTTTTATATAAATCGTGTTTATATTTTAATTTTCATACATTGCAGTCTTTGACATCAAGTATTTATTCAAATACAAATAGACTTTATTCAAAGACATATAAATTCTCTAAAAATTTCAACCAGTTTTTAGTGAAATTTTTAGAAAATATATATTTAGCTAGTTTTTAATAAAAATTTTGTGTTTATTCAATTATTATCATTAAAATCACTTGTGATATTGATTTCCATTGTTTCTGGTAGTTATTTTGAAGTATAAACATTAATTTGACCTTATTTTGTATTTAAAATTAAATTAGAGTTAAATAAATAGTTCAATTTTTATAAATTTCATAAAGAATTAAACTCACAGGAAATGGACTTGATTGTAAACTTAATTAATGTGGCATCGATTCAGAAATAATATTCATATATAAGTACACGTAAAATCTTTCAATATACCCGTAAAGCTATCCATGAATTATGGAAAACACATTTTTTCACTTTTTAGTTAATTTCTAGGTTCAAGGGTTGAGAAATTCATCATACTTTTTTATAAGATTCTGTGACTATTTAATTTTTATTGTTTTTAAGTAACTATTTTTAATAAGATGTTGGGAAGCTCTCTTGCATCCGCTTTTTAGTTGTTCGTAAATATATATAATTATTATTAAATATTCTAAATTTTAACTAGAAAAACTTTGTGATTATATTTTATTGAACCCAATCAACAACTTATATCTAAAAACTAAAGACTACATAAATTATAGAGTAAACGGCAAACTAATCGAAGAGATCGCACCCAACAAAATACCGAAGTAGAAAATGTCCGGGCACGGTCAGACGGGCGAATTCTACCGCGCGCGCTTGCGGCTCGGTCGGAAACTTTCTGCATTACAGATGTAATTAAAGTTACATTTTGACCTAGAGCCCGTAACCATATGTCCCTTTGACAGCGTTATTTTAAAAACTTTCGCCCGCTGATATATGCGAAATCGAATCTCGCGCGGCAAAATGGAAATGAAAATTTATAAAAGATAATTCATGAATATTTAAATGCTACAAGAGACACACTAAATTATACTCAATGATATTTCGCGAGCACTTTTAGCGACGTAAAAACAATATCAGAAAAAAAGCACCGGCCATAATACCCGCGTAGCGCTATGAAAATTCATTACCGCGCGGTCCTATATAAAATTCAGGAACGAGCGCGACGATTTCGCAACAAAACTAACGGCATGAAATTCATTAGTTCGCCGGGCTCCGAGATTATTCGAGCGGCTTTGATTTAATGACCGCGAACTTCGAAATTTGTTAATCGCGTTATATCAATTAAAAGGCGGTAATATAATCGAACGCAACCCAGAGGGGCTTTGCCGGCGAGCCCGGGCGCGTAGATAGCCGTTAAAGTCCATCAAGCCATTGCTTTTACGATTTCCCCACTCTAATTACGAGGCAACGTACTGCGCGAGTCCGTCTGCCTACTGGATAACTTTGCTCTCTCTCTCCCTCTCGTTCTCTATCTGTCTCTCTCTCTATCTCGGAGATTGCCAATATCGGAAATCGTTTCGTCGAAATTATTCAGCGATTTTACAGTCAGGGCTCACCGCGGTTTTCATTATTCATCCGTCGATCTGCTCTCTCTCCATGCTTCGGTAATAATTGCCCGTACTTATATTGCCAGCGCTCGCTGGATAAGCTGCGCCGGTCCGTGTGTCCGTTTCTCTTGCGGAGCTTTCCTTGTTAAATGGCGGCCAATTTGATTGTTTATTCAGAGAAACGAGGAACTTGAGGAAGAGTCGCGGAGCGTACGAGTCTGACCTATATTTTTCAATTTCTCTGTATAAGGGGAATCGCTATTGGAAAGTGGTTACGTAGACGGGTTTGAAGATAGATGAGTGTGGCAATTGTTTTATTTAATAAGAATATTCGTTTATGCATTATGAATGCTCTATCGCGGAAGTACCTTCAGATAAATTTATGATTTTTTACGAGTACTTAACAATAAAAATTTATTAGCAGAAACTCACGTATTTCTGTACTTATTGTAGATAATTCATTGCTAAAAAGAGTTTTTGATCAATCATTAGATAGTCGATGTTATTCTGTAAAACCAATTTTATAGCATAGTTTATTTTTGGTACATAGTACATTGTATCTGCCTTTTGCACTAAAAATCATTAGCTAATTACATTACGTCAGTAACACAATTATTAAAAGAGTTTTTGTTGAGATGTAAATATATAAAAATTTACTCTTTTATATTTGACGGCTTTCATTTTCCCATTTTATTCGAAAGCTTATGAAATATTCTTTTTACATGTAAAGCTACCATACATATTCCTTTGACACAAAGTTTCTAGAATATTCCTAAAAAAAATTGTAAATTTTCTGCAATATTTCTCAACAACATCACAGAGACCAAAATTAATAATAACGATGTAACAAAGTTCGATTAGCAATTTCAAACTTGCGCGACGTCTTTGAGACCGGTGACCCGTAGAGTTGAGGTTCGCCATCTAAGCAATTACCTTCGAACTCGCTTTCACGACTTCTTCTCCAATCTAAAGCGATTCCTCTCAGATCCAATACAAACGAAATTCAATTCTTAACAAGAAAACTCTACAACAAAACAAAATTTCACTTAAAAATACATTAATCCCGATATTCTTTCCCTTTTATAATCCTGATAATCTCAGGATTAGGACTTACACAGGAGAATCACATGCAAGAATTCAATATACTTACACGCGCTACCCTACATCTGTCAGATTCATTCGATATGCTCGGTCCTCGCGCGCTCATCGATTCTACTTACAAGAGCTCCCCTCGAAAAAGATGTTCCTCGATCGATTCGCGATTAATTGAGGAAAAATCTCTCATCCATTCAGTGCTCCTCTCCGCGCTCTTTCTATATATAGCGCCTTTTATTCGAACGCGCGGGCGGCTCGATCGCAAGACGGATTTTTCCTTTCCCTCGGCATGCAAATTAACTTGGACTTTGCGCAAAAGAAAGAAAAGAGAGCGCTAGGAAGGTAGAAAAGAAAAACGCCACCAGACGGGGGATGAGTAGGACTGAGAATCGAACTAGGGAAGAATAATGCACGGTTGAAAATCAGTTCAATTTTAACCCTTTATTGTCAGGACTCCAAGAGTGCTCGCTCTCGCTATTGCTTCCGAGAGAGGCTCTTTTTAATTTTATTTTCCCTTTCTACCAATTAACTTTTAACAATAGCCGGGATTGTATAAATTAAATTGATCATTGTCGCAGCGCACAATGCTGGATTAAACAGGATTATTTGACGCCTCGCACTTTTAGCGCAAAGGCTATTAAGGGCCGACTCCTTTTTTAATGACTCCTTTTAGCTGAGAATAATAAGTGTACATTAGTAGCATAACGCGATAGGAAGGACTCTACATACGAAATTAGTAAACAATAATCACGAAAAATCGACTTTTACCCTTTGCAGCTTCGACTCCCGCGGCATCTCATTACTGGAGCAGGGAAAGCACTGGCAGGATCCGACTCTGGGTGGCCGAGCCTTCTTCAAGCATAGTGAGACCCCTGCCAACTTGAATTTGGAATCTGTTAAGGAGGACGATGCGGGCCTGTATCGCTGTCGTGTTGACTTTAAGCAGTCACCCACGAGGAACAGCAAAGTCAACCTCACCGTAATAAGTAAGATAATCATATATGATTTTCTATTACGCATATATATTCATTATTCTTTTATTATTATTTCTTGAAAAAGTTTAGTTTGCAAAAGAGAAGATAGAATGGAAAATTTTCTTTTTATTGTCTGCTGAACTAATTTTAGTATAAGCTGAATAATAAAGGTTAATATTATCGATATCGTTCAGCAAGACCGGACGTCTGCAGATTTCTATTTTAAAGTACATATTGAAATTAACTTTTTGCCATGAAACGTTAATACCTTTACTGTATATTATCAGAGGATAAAATTGATTTTTAAATAAAAGCATATAAAGTTATTTCATGTAATAAGATTCAAAGGTATTATTTTAAGATTTTATATTATAAATATTTATTATTAGTAATTTTGAATTCCAATTGATTTTTTAATTTAAATACATTAAAACTCTGACTAATCTTCATAAGTAGTTTCTAAAATTGGAAAAGTCTCCTTCGTAGGAAACTAAATCATAACTGACTTGCAGCTTTAACTTTCTCTCTTTCTTTCAAATATACATTTTTATCCATATTAATAGGAGAACGGACGCTAGTAGTCTCTGACAAATGAACATTAAAAAAACATAAATTCCAATTAACTAAGAAGCAAGGTTTTCCTAATTGTATTTTTAATAATCAAATATTATTTCCAATTAAACGATTAGCATTTAAAAGATCTCGATTCTCCGTAATTAAATTAAAAGATTTAATTATAGAGCAAATAATTATTCATTGCTCCAGATTCATTACTTTTTTAATTAAATTCATTTTCATTTGAAAATAAGATCTCAAGTAAGAATCAGTTTAAACAATTAATTAATTAACTTTCTTCTTATTAAGTGAAATCCTTTCGTATAAACCTTTCAACACAAAATAAAAAATGAAAAATTATAATTGCAATAATAACACACGAGCTTCCCTACCTATTACCCAACATACCAAAAATAATTCACCTCCTTAGATACTATATACCTACATCCTACGCGCACAATCGCTAGCGAGATTAAGCTCCGGGAGAGAAAGCCAGGACCTACGCGCAGAAATTACAATCATCCGAAAATTACCGAAAGCTCTCTCACACGCACACACACACACACACACTCGCCAAGTGCACGAAGCGCTTGCCTAGCCTTGCTCGTCGAATATCAGGGTCGAGGGAGCTTGCGAGCCTAATATCGAATGCGAGTCAGGCGCAGGCGAGTTCTGCACGAGCGGTCCCGGCTCTCCGAGCGAGTCTTATCCGAAGTAACTTACAATTAACGTGTACAAACTCGAATTTAATATCTCGACGCGCGCGCCCGCTCTTCCGGTATACGGGAGGCTAGCTTCTTCGAGGAATACGAGGGGAGCGGGAGAATTTTCGGGAGGTAAATGAAATTGGGAAGGCCGGGGAGGATTAGGCGGCCCGATGGCTCTTGACGGGCTCGGAGAATCAATTGGATTTTTGGAGGGCTTGCTGTGCGCTCACCGTGTGGCGCCCGGGAATGTAACGATGTTACTACTTGAAATATTTAGTCTGTAAACTTGTTGGGAGGTAATTGCTTTTTAACTTTGCTTTTTTGTGCCATGATAGCTATGCCGTGGTTATTATTGCGGGGAAAATTACTTTGGATTCTATTTCAGTTTTCTGATTATTTTTTGCTAAATTTCGAGTATTAAAACGAATTTTATGTATTTTTCCATCAGTTAAATTAAACATATCAAGGGACCGAAGCTAAACATTGACTTTAGACCCGGCGTAACTCTTCAAAATTCATATTTTTCCAAAATTCCGACTATAATAACTAACCTTCTCTCTACCCCGCGCCGAAAACGCTCGCACCGTATCACCCGTCCAAAAATCACCAAACCAAAATCCCAGCCTTGAAAACGCCACCTCCAAGAAAAGCTCTCGCTTGTAAATTACTAATTTCCATCCGTCCGTTCTCCTCCGCCCGAAAGAAAGAAAGAAAAACGTACCACCAGGCAAAAAAGAAAAAAAACCTAATAAAACACAAGCGCAAGCGTCTCCCGCTTATGAAAGCAGGCGCATAATGAGCAGCAGCTTATTATACGCAAGGTATATAACGCCAGCAGAAAGTTCATTACCCCGGGGCTTGCGTCCCCCTGTTGCAGTACCTCCCGACCAGCTGAGCATCCTGGACGAGGACGGCAAGTCGCACATACCCTACTACGTGCTCGGGCCCTACAGCGAGGGCGTCTCCCTCAACATCACCTGCGTCGCCAGTGGAGGTCAGTATTGTATAGACAGACACGCACTATGTAGTTTTAGCGCTCGCAGCTCCGGGTATACGTGGAACGATCCTCGGGCTTTGAATTAGCCGCCGTTGGTATTCCGGGGCCGTGGCCAGAAGCTGAATTATAACGCGGCCGTTTGCTTTTCTTGAAGGGGCCGAGGGTTAAGCGGAGATGTATATGTGTATATGCGGGGGTGGGTGGGGTGCGGGGGCAGGGTTAACGATGTCGTTTGCAAATGAAAAATTTCACGCGTGCGCTCGGCCGTTTGCCGCGCGGCGCGGGGAGAATGGATTGCCCGGTGATTAAATGAAATTCGGGCGTGAAGAGGTGAAGGGCTTTTGATGGGTGGGTTTTTTTTAGGGGTGTTGAAATAAGCGATTTATAGGGAATAATTCGGAAAAAGATGTTGATGTCTTATGTAAATGTTTATGTGAGAGGGAAATGAATAAAAATATGAATATATACGTTGCTTTATTGAATTTTCTTTGGATATTATTTTCTGCGTAATGTTATTGGGTTATATACTTGAATAATATACTTGACAATGCTTCGTTAACAACGCACTGTAGAATTATCTGGAGAAAAGTGCGAGCTGAGTATGCGCTGAGTGGTTGCGGATCGATAAAGCTGATGCTGAGGATACTTGACGGAAAGAAAACCTTTATGCGGTGCTAATTATAATGTGAACGGTATCACTGCGTGACAAAGCAATACATGCATTTTATTTACTTCATTTATTACAGTAATTTTTTTCATTTATTCATTCGTTAAATATATTCTTTATAGCTCAAAGTAAAATTACGAATTTTTTCTTAAATGAATACTAATAATTAAACGAAACGGTGAAAAAGTTAATAAAAGAAAAGTAAATAATCATGAACTTTGAAAATATGTTGTTAAACAGCTGATATTCAGTAAGGCAGTTACAATGAATATGTCCCATTACACGGTCGCAAAAGTTGAGTGCCCTTAGAAAGTAATTTCATAAATGTAGAAATACCTCTGTTACGGCTTCATTTCTCTATTTTATCAACTATTATTTACGATATACACATGAAATTTATACTGATGCCCGAAACACAGACGCGCAATGAGCCATTGTGCATACTTATGACGCTGCGCTGAAATGAAGCGCGCGGGCAAACGTTTCGCGTTATATTAAACATGCAATTCTATTATGCCGGACAATGAAACTATGTTATTTTCAACTTTCCGTAATTTTGAATTTCCGCTATACGTCCATGAGCGCATTGCTCATTTCAAAATTATTACATCCCGTGCTCTTTCCCCTCTCTCCATCTCTCTTCCGCAAGAAAGTTTTGAAATTGAAATTTACTTTGAAGCATTTTGCCTAGACCGGCCCTTGTTACATTTGAAATTACAATGTCCGTCCGCGGTTTGCTGTTTGACATTTTTTTTCGAAACCAATTCGTCAAAGAAAGCTCGTCAAACGAAATTTCAGAAAAATATTTCTACGAGTTATATAAAAAAAAAGGGCAAACCAAAATGGGTCTTTCATTACAGAAAAATCATTTGAAATGAAAAAAAGCTCTCGCGGCGATATAATTAAAGCGCATGAATTCCAGCTCTATTTACGGAGCCTTTGACGTTGAATTTGTGCGCTTTTCTCTGCGCATCTGCTCGTAATGCCTTTGCCATGGAAATATATTACACATGTACCTCGCACTCGCCTACCAAAGTAAAATTCATCCACGCAAGCTCTCTCTCTCTCGAAAAAAAGCCCCAACTTTTATCCCGAGCACACATCCCCGCGTATTTCATCCCGCATCCCACTTCTAAAGATGGAGCTTTCAGAAAAACAGCGCCCGATCCGCAGGATCGCTTATATATAGATCGACCTTATTCCAAGAGCGGGAGCAGATCGAGCGTAAAATTCCTGGCCGCTCGCGCTTGCATAATTCGGCAGGCTCCGGCGCACAAAAAAAAAGCAGTAGCACCAGGCCAAGTGGGCTCCGCAAGCTCGAAAGCTCAGACCTCCGGGGCCGCATAAACAGAGAAAAACATTTTTCGGAGGCTCGCTCTGATTACGTCTTGCTGGCCCCCTTTTGTCGCGAGGCATGCGATGAGTGTACGCGCGGAATAACAATGTTTCACTCGATAAACGGCGAATAACTCAGAGGTACCAGACGAAAATTCCGTATTATGCATGCCTCGTCTGAGGGCCGGAGAAAAAAGTGCCAGATAGACAGAGAGGGATAAAAATTCTTCACCGAGGAATAATCGAGGCCGAGGCTCGCTCTAAATTCCGCGGCTGGGCTAATTTGCATTCGGTATCGTCGGATAACACGCCGGGGCGACGTTTACTTGTTGCTGGCTCGGCCCTCGAACGACTCGTTTCGAGGATGTTGCGAGAAAAAGCAGGCCATTTGCATAATACTCCTTGACTTATTGGCTTTAGCCCGGGCAAGCGCGAGCTTGCATTTTAAGCGGCCCCTCCCGAGATTCGCCAGGTTGCAAATGAGCGAGCGAGCTTTGTTAAGGTGGCTAGCCCGATTTTTCCCGAGCGCAAGACGAGCCGGCGTCGTTTGTTATCTCGGCTCTGAGGCGAGGGTAAACAGAGCGCGGGTTCGTTAAGGGCCGCCCCCCGCGAGGTGGAAATAATTATCGAGTGTGTATTTTTCAGTGCGAAATTCGGCTTGATTACGTTTTTTTTGGGGGGGTTCGCTTGAGCGGTTGATTATGTGAAGGGCAATAAAGCTTGATTAATGCGGTAGTAGCTTGTAATCCTGCGGGTCCGCTTAATGGAAAATTTGGAATTCGGTATAATCTCGCGGGATTTTTTAAAGAAAATTAACAGAGGGTAAACATTTTACCGCCGACCTCTCGACCTTTATTCAGAGCAGGAATAAAGCTCGCTCTCGCTCTTTGGTAACTATATATCTGAATTCGTCGAAAACTCGGCGAAAGTAGGCGCAGCGCCCAGGCTTACTCGGAAAATCCTAATAAAGAGCGCAGCAGTCCGGCTAGGAAATCACAGCTCGCGCGTATAATTAGATGCTCGTATCTCAGGGCTGATTATCATAATTACCACGCAATTAACATCGTGTATATATATATAAGAAATCCCGAGGCTTGCAATATCGAGCGGGCCCGAACTTTTTGATAAAGCGTATAATTTTAAAACTTTCGTCCGCGCGCTCCCGAGGGGATCGTTAAAATTTCTCCTTAATGAACTTCTCGTCGCGCGATCGCAACCTGAACTTGAGTAATGCCACTTGATGACGCGGCCCCGTGACTAACTCCCTCGATCTATCCATCTTGGCCTACTTATACGTATATAGAGAGACTCTAGCCGGTGTAGACAGCGGGAAATGCAAAAAGCTGCTTTTGGCAAGGGAGGAAACGTCGGGGGACGGGCGAAACGGCGCGGAAAAATTTCCGCGCATCTTTGTAAATTTGGTTAGATGATCGCGTGGGCGTGGTGTGTGCATCTGCTTCCCGGTGGGACGGAATGATGGATCCTGACCTGGCAGCGAGGGAAATTCCGGAGCTTTGGATTTTGCCGGGTTTTTTCGAACGGAAATATGAGTTATTTCGTAGAGGTAAATGGAAATTTGAAATAAGTATTTACGTTTTTTCGATATTTACCGGGCGCCTGCATTAGAGCTGCAATTTTTCGCAAGCGATTACAAGATGCAATAGAACAGGATTAAAGGTCGTGGACGTAAATTTTCCGTAAGCACAGTGATAAGATCGCTCGATGCGGACTTAATTACGACAGTAATCAAATTGAAATATTGAACCCTTGATAATTTCGTACAGATGAAGCCTAGCGTGCTCGCTGCAGTGCCGGTACGTGCGCTGATTTAATCAGAGCGGCTTTGCTATACTTTGCTTTGAAGTCAAATACTGGGAATTAATATCAAGTGGTTAATAAAGTGTAGTGTGGGTACGACGTTACGGAGTTGTGATCGTTATTATGGGGTGAAATTTTTTTCATACTTTTGTTACGAGGAAAAAATATTAATAGATTAGACTATTTATAGGTAGGCTTCTATTTATAATATGCTATAGATAAGAAGGGTTGAATAATCTTTAATAAAAAGTATGATAATTCTATCATGTAAAATTTTCTTTTGAATACTGTTATGTTTTTCGTGACGTCTGGTGTATTTTTATGTCAGTTGAAAATGTAAGAAAATAAAAAACATTTTAAAAAATATTATTTATTTTATCGTAATAAATATGTAAAAATATTTATACGGATATTTAAATAGAAAATAAGATCAACGGTCGACTATCCATATAATTAATAAATTATAATTGAATTTGAGGTATTAATAAAATATACTTCACCTACATATCGGATATAATTTAACTCATAAGGATACTTGACATTTTTGCTTTCAATGCTGCTTCGCAACGACTGTATCGTATATCTTGCGGTTGCGGTTAACACTGTCGGATCAAATGATGCCTTACGGCATCATTAAAATATGTTTCGCACATTTCTTGTTTTTCTTAGCTTCGACATTCCTTTTATTAATTTACTCCTTTTACAATTTTAACGAGTATTAAGCTTAAAAAATAATCAGCTCGGTCCACGCGTCAAAAATGACATTACTACGTCAACACGTGCGGTATGAAGATATTCCTAAGGTCTGTACGTACCGAAGCTTGTAATTCATAACGTGCACTAAGCGCAACTTCTTTAACAAACTTTTTAATTACTAAAAACTAAAAATCTTTTTAAAAAAAAATTCTACAGGTTCATCCCAGTTCATTCATTCTTAAGATAAGAAAAATACCACCGCAAATTGCAGAAAATATTTAAAAAATTGAAAAAAAGCATCAGACTACAAATTTAAAATCATATCTTCACCCAAAATTATTAATAAATCGCATTAGCATGATTCCTTCCAGTAAGAGGGGGAGGTGGCAAGGCAAAGTCTTGGGCGAACAAATAAAGAAGACCCCCGCCACTCTTTCGCAACCACTCAAATTACCGAAAATTAGAAATTCCCTCCCTCCTTGGGCCCGCGAACAAAAGTTCTCATCACTCAGAGCGCTGAATTATGAAAGTCTCTGCTCGCGGCGGCGCGGCAAAGAAGCGCGCAGCGCGGGCGCAAAAGAAACGAAGCTGATCTCTTGCACCACTCGCTCTCGCGCTCCTCGCGGTAAAAGCGTTGCATTTAGAAAATGACGCTGCCCCCTCCGCTCGCGCTCACCCGTATATTTACGTTTTACTATATATACGCTGCTTTACGTGTTTTTCTATTATGTGTGTATGTATACAGGGAGGCCACAGCCGCGCGTCACTTGGTGGCAGGAGAACGCCCTGCTGGACGACAGCTACGAGGTGATGGCTCCCAAGAAGGTGCGCAATGTTTTGAGACTGGAGAAGCTGGAGCGCAGGCACCTTCATGCTGTGCTCACTTGCCAGGCGTCCAATAATAATATGGTGGCGCCGATCTCCAGTTCTGTGACTTTGGATATGAACCGTGAGTATGACGAGGAGTTGTTGATATTTTTAAGAGGTAACAATAATGTCGAAGTTGGGTGTGCGGTATATCTTCGTGTTTTGTTTTCACTCGCTGTTAAAGTTTACCAAGTTTTGTGTTATACTAATGAAATTGCTTTATTACAGTGGCGAGTTACCCTTATCTCATAAACCTAATCAAATTTCATTTTCCATTAGTTCAATGACAATTATGAATAACAACGCGGGAATAAATGTTTATTAACCCTCGGAGGTACTAACATTACGAGGCTTCCAGCCTCCCTCTGCATTTCAATAATCCGGCCGTCGAATAAAAGCTAATTGTACGACTACGTAAAACCTAAGAGCGGCCCATTTGGCCGACACTCGCGGCCGCGTGACCCCATATCGAGCGGCCCTCTCCGCTCGACCCTCTTAATTTACAAATCCCGGCGCGCGCCCGGGGAAAAACAGACGTTCCCGTCGATCGAGCGCGATGTGTATGAAAGAAAGTTTTCCAGAACGCGAGCTAGCGCGAAAAAAGTGGGAACGCTGCAGCTATGCGAACACACCCATATCGACTCGGTCGGTATAAGCGAGCGCGCGAGACAAAAGGAGGGAAAAATTTCTCGGCTTTGGAATAAAAAGGAGCGCATTATGTTTTATAGTGAGGCCGCTGTCGGTGAAGCTGCGGGATAAGAACCGGGCGTTGAACGCAGGGACGACCTACGAGATTGAATGCGAGGTCGTCGGTGCCAAGCCGACGCCGACGATCGAATGGACCAAGGGAGGCGTTGCTCTGGGAAACGTTCGGCAAACGGTGAGTATATACCTATATTTACTTGCATTCCTCCCGCTTTCTCTCTCTGCACTTTCTTTTTCTTTATCTCCATCGGCTCGGATTCTCCGAGCGTGCAAAAGCACGATTGTCGATCAAAGGAGATTTGAGCGCGCTGAGAGAATGCCATCGAGGCCAGAAGCAGCGACGGCTGAGCTTCGATTTCTCCGCAGGCCGGCAAGCTATTGGCGATTGCGTAAAGGATGTCGGTTATGATTCGCTCTGCTTTTTCTCGGCTGCTGTTATTCGAGTGGGAATTTGCCAAAGAATTGTTTTGTACATATTTATGAAGTAGGTTCCGCGAAAATTTCTGCCGTTTCTGCGGGGATTGCCGGGAGTATAGGTTAGGTTGGATAACGGAAAATGTAAGTGCATTGGACGTCTTTGTGCACGTATGTACATACCTGCTTACGTGTACATAACAGCGTACGTGTGCATGCAATTTTTATTATTTTTCTCAAAATTATTTTGTAAAATCGAAAATATTATATTTTGTTGAGTATTTGATATTACTTTACACTCTTACAAGTCTTAGTTTCAGTAAAAATAATACATCTAGTTATTTCAAAATATGCGTTATCATATCGAAAAGAACTATACAACTCAAGCGTACTTACCCTTCCGTCATCCTGTCTCACATGCCTCTACACCGCAATTTCCTTTCTGTCTAATCAAACGTGCAGAGAGAAAGAGCGAGCCCCTCGCGTGCTCTAGCTCAACCCGGCAACGATCATAGTCACGTAGATAAATGCAGTTTACCGAACATTCGGTCCCGCGTCCACGTTTAACTAAACCTCTTAACTTGCGGCCGCCGAGCGAGAGAGAGAGAAGAGAATAGGAGAGGGTGAGGCTAGTCCAGCGAGAGGCGCACCGATCGCTACAGCAGTACGCATTCATAAAGGCAAAGTTACCCCCAGCGCCATCTAATTGGGTCGTCGGTGCGGGATTATGCGCCCTCTCTTCCTCTCGATTCTCGCGAATCGCGTACACATTAATGCGTCCCAAGGCGGAAATTTCTCGTCTCGAGCGCGCCGCGCGATAATCTCCCGAGGCCCAAGCGCTGCAGCCGCGGGACGCCCAAAACTACGGACTTTTCGATTAAACTCGCTACTGCCTTTTTTCCTCCCTCCCTTTCGCTCTCTGTTTTTCGGCCCGAAGAGGGATGGAGGATAAAGTGTCTCGCTGCTCCGCGTCCGACGAATTATAACTAGCTTTTTGCCGAGCCGAGAGTGCACCGCTGCTAGAATTTTTGACGTTACACGTGTGGATTACGGAGCGCCAGTCCCGGAGCGCGCTGTTGACAATACTGTTTATTCGAGCTTGAAATAGCACGGGGAACGAGTTATATCGCTCTTCTTTATTTTTCGCGAATATTCAAATGTTTACGTTTGAATTACAACGTCGCTGTTCCTTTCCCCTTATTTCGCAAACTCGAAGCTAACACAAAGAAATCATCGGAAAATCCAACACCATCACCGGCGTTAAAAAAAAACCTTTCACCATTCGCGAGCTCGGATCGGATCCCACTCGCAAGTGGCTCCGATAATCCATGCCGCTCCGAATTCGCTTCTTTCAGAAAGACCTAATGGAGATTGCTCCTACATCTCTAAGCCCGCTGCGCGCGCCGTATATATATCCTCCATCCCCAGGATTTAATAATCCGATGGGAGCCAGGGCAAGGGGCTGAGTCTTCCGCGTCAATTAAACGCTCGGGAGAGATAGAAGCGCGCGCGGCTCGATTTAATTAAGAGCTGGGAAAGAATCAGCGGCAGCGAGACAGCGCGGAGAAATTGAAAGTGTTTTGCCGACTGGAGGGAGGAGATACGGCTTCGCGTAACGACCTTACGTAACGATAGGTTTTTCCATTTCAAAGAGGCTCGGGAAATATACGAGCCTGTTAGCTCTCTCTCTCTCTCTGTTTTCATTTTCCTCGGCGCACTTCTACGATCGTCTCGCTAATTTTTTACGTAACGCCGCGCGCTGCTCGCTCGTCGTTATGACGATACGGAAAAAAGGAATTCGACAAACAAGCAGTTGATTACAAGCCGAGCTTTCCTTTTGCCCTGTTCTCGCCCATTATTCAGTTCTTTTTTTTTTGCAGCCCTCGTGTACCTCCGAACTTTCGGAGCAAAAACTAGTGTTAGCAGTGGGCGCGCGCTGCTACAGTAAACGTTTTTGCGCGCGCTAACTGTTTTTACACGGGCGTACATGGCTCCCGCTCGGCCAACTATTCCCAGACAAATCGACTTTTCGAACCTGCGCGCGAGAGACCCGCTTTCGAATGTACAAACGCGAAGACATTTTTTTTTATCGCTCGCGCGTCGAAATAACTTTGAAAAAAAAAACAAGCGGCGAGAAATCGAATCACCAGCTGCCGTCACTCCGAAAAAACCATCCAGACTATCGGCAAAACGTAAAAAACAAAACTACAGCCACTTTCTGTTTATCGCAGATGAGCCTGGACAGCAACACGACCACCAGCATCCTCACCTTCGTACCCAGGATCGAGGACGCCGGCAAGATCCTGGCCTGCCGGGGCAGCGTCCCCGTAATCCCGGACTCCGGCATCGAGGACATCTGGACGCTCGATATACTTCGTAAGTACTTCCTCTCCCCCACCCCTCGGAATTGTATCCAGGTGCGCGACGAGCTAAGCTGCTGCGGGGGCGCGCGCGTCGTTGAATAATTTATACAGGCGGTGCGCGTAGTGTCATGCAAATTCGCGGGGGCCCGCCGCCCTCATAACCGCGGCCGCAGCCGTCAAACAAAGTCGCTGATTTTCCAGGAGCGTTAAAGTATATACGCGTCAACTTTCCCGCGGCAGTCTATATATACACGCGAGCGCGAGTTTATTATGTACTCGCGCTCGCGCGTCCCTTTTTTATTTCGCCGAGCTTTACGAGCGCCACTGGATAAAAGACGAGCGGCGCTCCCCACAGGGCACTTGATATTCGAAGGGAAGAGGAGAGGAAATTAATCTGCCGGGGCCGTTTTACGGCTGATTGATTCCGAGGAGGAAAGCAGCCGAAAATGGATTTTCGCGACGGGGGGGCGCGCTGAAATTTGAATAATTTCGGACTTGGGAAGAAATTTCATTATTTTTGCCGATACAGGGTATAGTTCCCAAGTCGGCCTGGAGTTTAGAATTTTTCGTACTTTCGAGGCGGCCGATATTGCTCGTTCCGGTGACTTCCCGCATAATGTCAACAAAATTTTACGGGTCTACTTCTATCCATTATTAAAATCTCCTAAATTTCAAATCCGTCAAGTACATCAACAAGACTCTACAAAACACCGCTACCAATATAAATCGCCGGTCAAAACAAGCTTCTCCAGTATAACTCGCGCATTAACTCGCTTTAACCGGAATAGCATAGCAGCATCTCGCTCGGCGCAACTTGTGAAATTTCGCCATCTCTAGCCAGAGCAATATCGCTCGGCCCCTTGAACTCAGCCCCGTATAGCTAGCTCTCGATCGAGAGCTTGCGCCGAGCAACTCGCTCTCACTCTGCGGCAATCATTACAGACGAGCCGGTAATCACGTTGGAACTCGGCAGTAGCTTGAACGCGAGCGCCATTCGCGAGGGCCTCGACGTCTACTTTGAGTGCAACATCAAATCGAATCCCTGGGTCTACAAAGTCTCCTGGAAGCACAACGTAAGTACCAGGCCGCAGGCCCTTAAACGCCTGCCCGACACCTACACTTTCTTTCCCACAGGCTTTACTTTATACTCTTATACGCATGTAGCTTTATACGCACTAATCTAATCTGCTGAGAGAGCCGCGAGCTATGAAAATTCAGGCGTTAAGATAGCGAGAGCTTTATTTTCATGGAGTCGCGAGAGCGTGGCAAGGGCTTTTTTTTATCGGCGCCGAAGGCGAGAGGGAAAAGGTTTCTTGAGGCTGGAGAGTGGGAAAGGATATCGAGGCGTTTTTTTTCAAGTGCTTCTAATTACTTAGAAGGGCACTTTTGCAGAGTTAAAATTACTCGGCTTCTGGAGAGCGCGACGGGGCTCTCCAGAGAGAAAATAGTGAAAGGAGGCCATGGAAGGGTTTTTTTCGAGTGGTTTTTCAAAAGTTTTTTGAAAGTATTACGCTGTTCTTAACTCGAATTCTTATGGTTCAATCAACTTGTATTCTTAATCTTTGAGTGAACTGTACAAAAAATTACGGTTACCAGCCCTTCCATTAATTTTTCAAAATTACGTTTTTGTTCCCGATTTCTCTTTATTCTCGTTCAACAGCAATCTGCAAAAAGTAGAGTTCGACCGGCGCCCAAAAAACTGATATCCAATCGCACGGCTTTGCCAATTAAAAATTTAGAAAATGCATCCGCGAACATCGAAACGAGCGCGAGCAAAAAAAACATAACGGCAAGCATTAACCACCGGCGAAACTTTTTAATGAACGCTTTTTCGATTTACACATATCCCCGGAAATATATTCGCGTCAGCTCTTCGGCCTCTCACCAGATCATCGCTATCCCCCACACAAACTTTAACGCCCCCGCATTCCATCTCTCATGCTCTGTATTTGTGTTTCACGCTGTCGGCGAAAAAAAACGAAACGAACAAAAAAAAAAACAACGCACGGAACAACAGGGAAGTCCGCTGTACCACAACGTGGCTGGTGGCACGATCATCAGCAATCAGAGCCTGGTGCTGCAGAACGTGTCGCGCAACCGAGCCGGCGTTTACACTTGCGTCGGCAGCAATCAGGTGGGCGACGGCGAGAGCAATCAGCTGAATCTGGACATAAAGTGTGAGTTTCCACCAACGGCGCCAATACCACCTATAGCCGGCGCATATCGATCCACTATAATGCCGAGTGGCTGCATCGAAATTGAACGAAAACTTTTGCCCCGCATCCCTCCCCCCCCTCAGAGCTCACCCGAGGGCCGGGCTATGGATGAGAAAGTTGAATTCGCCCGAGTGAGGGTGGGGAATTTTAGTTTCCGTACATGAATTTTCCTTTTCTTTCGAGCTGCTTTTTTTTCGATTTAGACTGACGGCTGCTGCTGCGGTCGAGGAATTCTGGAAACTGGCCGCGCGCGCTCGGCCGGGCTTCTCTGATCCTTTTCTTTTTTTTGGGGCTTTTTCTTTTTGCCTTTTTTGTTTTCGCGCTCGAGCGAGGACGGTTTTTTCGCTTCTCAATGCCGGGGCGAGTTTGGAGTTTAATAATTCGGGGATCGACGGGCCATTGTGAACTTTGCTTGGGGGAGATCGACCGAGAGTGGCTGGGGCCGATTTTTAAAATAATGTATTCTAGAATTTTAAATCCATTTTTTTAAGCGACGGTCAATTATGTACGAATCAAGCTTTCTGTATAAAAGCATAAGCGTAATTGCTTTTTGAAAGCCCGGTCGATCGAGCCCAAAAATCGCGCGCTTAAAAAAATTTTAATCAACACCACCCCGCTGGCCCACCTGCAATGAAAAACTTCGAGCTCGCTGAATTAGAAGCATTCCTCTTTCAGAGCCCTCCTACCAATACGTAACTCCAAATCCTCATGCGCCTTCCTTTTCCCTATATATAGCCACATAACGGCCGAAAAACTGGAAAGAGGCCCGCAATTCCACTTACGCCGATGCACGCTCCCGTAACTCCTTTTTTCCAGCCCCACGTATATACACCTCGCCCGGCCAATCCTAAGCCGCAAAACTTTCGCTAATCCCTCAGCCCTCCATACAACCCCCGCGTTGCCATCGAACCTCTCTGCATTCGCGAATTTTTGCCAAACGCGCGAAAATCTCATCGGACCAAGCCCCGAGATTGTTAATTAAATACTCGCCGGCACAGCCAACTTTTCCACTTATTGGCTTTTTCATTAGCCGCTCATTATGCGCAGTCGGGGCCGCGCAAGCAACGTGACACGGCCTTTATATGCGCGCGTCCCCGCGAGGGTGGGAAGAAGTTGCGAGTGGGAGCGGTATACTGCTGCCGCGGAAACTTTGCTTTCAACTGCAATTCCCGGTATATATACTTGCGGAGCAGAGCAAGAAACTGCGCTCTCTTAAACGACGAAGCCCCGGAGCGTGCGCGGCTGGCTGCCGGATCGTTTAGTTATTAGTGCTGTTGATTTTTCTTTAATTATAACGGCGTTGCGTAAGGTCACGCGCGCGGGTGTGAGATTTATAGTTGAAATAGATTCGTTTCGGTTCAAATTGCGAGTTGATTTGGTGTTTTTGAGATCGATGAGAAAATTTCGGTTGTGGATCGTTTGGATTAAAGGTTTGTGATTAGATTAAAAATTTTTGGTAATAAAAAGCTCCGGTTTGTTATTGTCTGCTTTTTCTTCAACAAGTTTTTAAAGTAAGTAGCAAAACTGCGCAGACGACGAGTACACACGTATAGCTACAGAAGCAGCCTCTTTATTCTTCGGCGCGCGGAGCTTTTGACTCCCCGCAAACTGTTTGCTTAGAAGCTATTGCGAGCTAAAATTCAGAAACTTGCGTGCCTTACTTTCGCGGGCCTGGATCTCGCTGTGTGTTTAAAACTTAAATTAAGACTGTTTACCGCATTAAAATACTTGCTTATTGAATTTCAAGTTTGCCGCGCAGCCTGGAAACGTGATAATTTTAAAAATAACATTTAAATAAGCGCTTCGGTTTCGTTCGACGTGCAATCTGCCAGACAAACTTTCACGTACACCTTTGCGTCAAGCTTCTCCAACCTAAATTAAAAAATTTTCATAAATAAAAAGCACCGCGCGCAGAGCTAAAATAAGAAAATAACGAAATTAACATTACAACATACTTAGACCGTGAAATAAGCAACAATGGAAATAACAAAGTCGAGCTAGCCTCTTGGGAATGAGGAAAACGTGATAAAGTAAAATAAATAGTATAAGCATAAGTAATTGAAAACGAAATTAGCCGCAAGTTTGTTGACGCTAGCTCTCCAACTTTGAATCTCCAGCGGCCTGGCCCCTCCGTCCATTCGTCCTCGACGCGATTCATCACACACACACACAATAAAACTCATAAATCAAACAACAATAAACGTCTCAGCGCTCGCTCCCTATCCACTTCCTCTGCCGTAACTACAAAAATTCTTCCCACCGTCTCTCCAACTTAATCACCGCGTCGCTAACTTTTCCATTGCGAATCAAGCCCTCCCTGGAATCAAATTCCTACGCACCTCCCGAAATTCCCGTCTCCGATTACCACCTTTCTCTCTCGGCCCCACGAGTCTCACCTCAGAGAAAAAAAAGTACATAGACACACAGACAGCGCGTCTGTCCCTACGGGGTCTCTTTATTTATTCTTGGCATCATGTTGGCAGTCGCTCCGGTGTGCCGGCCAGGCCAGACCAAGATCTACGGCGTGGCGAGCCAGGAGACGGTGCGCATAAGCTGCGAGCTCGAGGCCAACCCGAAGGACGTGGCGTTCGCCTGGAAGTTCAACAACACCATGGAGGCCATTGATATCCAGCACGAGCTGATAATTAGCGAGGGCTCGAGGTCCGTGGTCGATTACACCCCCATGTCGGAGCAGGATTACGGGACGCTGCTCTGCTCGGGGACGAACGAGCAGGGCGCCCAGTCTGAGCCCTGCGTCTTTCATGTTGTGCGTGCCGGTGAGTCGATTGTTTCAGTTTCGTTTAGTTTTTTTGGATTCTTTTTAGCGCTGTTTGTAGTGTGACGATAATCTGAGTCTAGCTAGATTGTCTAAGTATTTATATAATTGTAGCGATTAACTGACTTTAATTAGGAATTCAATTTCTATTTGAGAAAGTATAAATATGCTTTAAAAAAGTTTACTCGAAATTGTAAAAAAAGCCTGAGTACATATAAATATAATTCTTAATTACACAAGACCAATTAGGTTTTAGAGTTTTAGCTCGAAACTGATCAATTCTTGTGCAGCTACATCTACAATTATAAATCAAAATTGTTTTTGGAAAAATTACTAAATTTCATAAAATCATAAGAAATTCTGAAAAAGCACAAATTATTTTATATTTTAGTAAATTTTCCTAAAACTAATAAAACGTCTTAATAACTTTTTAGATTTTCTTAAGTCAGCAACCACTTGAAAAAATAACATCCCCCCACAGCCACTTTAAAAACCCCAGTCGAATAAACCTTCCACCAGACTATTTAACCATCATCCTCCGCAGGCCGTCCGGACACACCGCACAACTGCACGGTCCAGAACATAACAACCGAGGCGGTGCACGTCGAGTGCGTGGAGAACTTCGACGGCGGTCTGCCGCAAAAGTTCACCCTCCTGGTCGAGCTCGAGTCCAGCCCGAGCTCCTCCAAGTCCATCGGCTCGCTCGTCTACAACATCACCGACAAGGCGCCGATCTTCCGTATAAGCGGCCTCGTAGCCGGCTCCACCTACCTGCTCACCGTCTACTCCAGCAACTCCAAGGGCCGCAGCGAGTCCGTAACCATGCGCACCACGACCCTCAACGTGCCCGAGCGGCGCACCGGTGAGTCCAGCCGTTTTAACATCCGACGTTCAGCGCTTCAAATTGGCTTATGTAATTTACACTGCGCGGCGCACTGGTTTTTTTTTTAAGTGAAATTGTTGGTTCATTCACTTGTGGTTGGTAGGTCGCAGCTGCAGTTGCTGCTGGGTGTGGTTTCAGCGCGTGATTTTTTTTTTCGCGTGGATGTTGGAGGGAGTGAGGAAGGTGTGAAATTAGGATTTTCGTGGGTTTGTTGTTCCCGGGGATTATCCGGGTTTAACGATGTTGATTTAAGGGATATGGATATATTATCGTTAAAAGTTTCCTTGCCTGAATTATAAAGCGGGGCATTAAAAAGTTTACCTTTAACGAAGTAGTCTGTTTAGTCTGCGAGACGTTATTTTTCGTTTTTCACGGGAGCGCAATATATCGCCGGCCGGCGCTGTTCGAGATTTTTCAGAGTCTTTGTAATTTTATAGCCAAACAAAAGCGCGCCGTGATTCTGTTCGTTAAAAGTTGCCGCTTTAAAAAGTTCGATGCCCGCATAATATAGAGTTTCAAAGTACAAAAGAAAACCAGCGCGTAGACTGTATTCAGTGGCGTTATTCAATCTCTCGTTTATTGATATTTGACTGACGCAATTTAACGTAATAAATACATTTTCGTTATAACCAAACAAATACTCGGTATCATTTCGAAAACACAAAAGGCAAAAAGTAAACGAAAAAGTCAAAAATATTCAAGCCTCGTCGAAAAATGGAGAAAAACGGGCTTCCAGCCATTTAAATATAACAAGGAAAGTTCATTTGCATATGCCAGCTGTGTAGTCGCGTATATCCCAGCTCCTCGTATTTCATCGCGCCGGGGAAAATTCGCCGGGCGCGCAGGAAGAAATTCCGTTCCCCTAATGGAAATCTTTGATTGGATTAACTTCTTGCTTGGCTTCCTGTTTTCCGCGAATTTTTCCCCGCCCCCCCGGCAGAATCGAATTAAGCCAATAACGAAATCCGCGTTCGACAACGGAAGTCCAACGATCGCCCGACGCTAAAACAATACCAGCGCCTCGTCCATTGTCCTTTCCCAACCAACCGCGCGCAACTGGCAGCAAGTTAACCAATGATTTTCCGCACCGATGAATTATTTTCGCTCAACTCTTAACTCGTCCCCGTGCGTAACTTTAGCCTCTCTCATTGCAATTGTCCTAGCTTGCGTATACGTACAAGCGTGTAGACAGTCGCATATCGATCGGCAAGAGAGAGGCTAAACAAACGGTTTACGGAACGCCCGGTGCGCTCCTATCTCTCTATACCTTCAACCCCTTATCCGGGGAATCGCGGCCGCGCCGGGGCTGATCACTTCGACGCTCTTTCGAGCGAGAGAGAGAGAGGGAAAAGCGTTTCGCAGAGTCGGCAGGGACTATGGAAATCGAATAGGCCGCCGCAGCGAGGTATATATAGGGAGATTGAGGATTCTCTACTCCTTCCCGCTGATTCTGAGATTATTCTTATTCACTTTGCTACTTTCCGCTAGGAGAGACGCGATTACTCGCGTTGCGCGGGCTACGGGATTTTCGTCTCGCGCGAGCTCGCTGATTGATTAGCTTTCTCGGTGTTTTGTGTGTGAGAGAGAGGGAAAGGGGGGAGATAAGAACGGTTCGTTTCCTTTATTTCCGAGGATGCGCCGGGGTGTAATGAAACGTTCGTTAGTCTCTGCAGGGGACGGGGAGCTTTTGCGCTGGAGTGAAATAAAGTGTATATATGTATCAATTCTGGTTTAGATTGTAAGATTTGGTTAGTCAGCTTTTTTTAGAGAGGTTGGATAATGGATTGACTTTTTGCGCTTTAATCGATTCTTATTATACAAAATGTTTACGGCTACGACGGCATCTGGATTTTAAAGTAACACGGAGGAGAAATTTGTCAGTTAAAACGCGGATAACAATCTCGAGTCTCGTTGGAATAATTCCTTTAATATGTGATATTAAAGTTTGTCTTGTGCCACGCTATAGTTTAAACGTTTTCGAATTACTTTGTAATAATGTAGTTTCTAATTTTACCTGCACGAATAAAGCACTTGAAATTATATTTGCACAGTTAAAGCTACATGTTCTTGCATATTTACTTGGATATAGTAACCAGAAAGAAAGGATTAAAATCACGTATGTGTAGTTGCGAGCGCATTTAAAGTTCTGCTGCATTTAAATTTATCGTAGATCAGCTTAAAATCTAGCTCGTCCTCACGCTGCGCTCTTCACTTTTAATTACGCAAATAAAACTGTAAACATTTTGTACTATTTACGACGTTAATAAGACTAATTGGGTTTTGGTGTACTGTGCTTCTTTCCTCTTTTTTTTTTTTTATGGCCGGGTATCGAGCGGGCCATCACTAAATTGGGTTACCGACACTAATCTTTCGCATTCAATCGCTTAATTTGCATGAAACGCGAGCCGGATAATTAAAGTCGTTCTGCGGCGCGGAGCTTTCAATTGACTTAATTTTCTAACTCTAATAAAAATGCAAACCGCGAGTCCTGTCTTAGGAAAATAAACCTTGGCCGAGCCACCTCCGCACCTAAGTACTCGATTCGCAAGAATGTGTCGATTAAGAAAACTGTAAAAAGAATTCATTGACCTCGAGCCCGGGGAATCTGAATAAAACAGAACGAGCAGTCCTTTGATTTCAATTTCACCAGAGTCCTTGAAAAGTTTTTCTTTAAGGCGCCCTAAAAATGTTAAGTATATTTAAACCATTAGGCTACTCCAGACGTAAACTTTATATACGGTTCAACGAAAATCGCGCGGTATACGAGCGAGTCCAGTTTTAAAATTTACAAGATCCCAGCCGAAAGGCGAGTGCCCCGGGAAGCTCGACTTAGAAATTCATAACGTTTTTTTTTACAAAGCCGCGCGCGCGCACTTGGGCGAAATTTAAACATTTTGTCCCCGCGGAAAGATAAAAGCTGTAAAGGCAGTTCATGAAATGCATGACTTAACTTTTACTGCTTAATACATAAACACATAAAACCGCGCGATGCATTTCCGCGCGCTCAAAGCCCCCCGACCCTGGTCTACGTGTATAAACAGAAAAACGCGCGTATCCCCCGGGGGGATAGAGCGGAAAGCGCGCGGGGAGAATTTTTCATTAAAAATTCTCTCCGTGTAAGCAAGAGAAGAAGGAGGGGGGAGTGGAAGAATCGTTGTCGTTTAAACTGCTCGTTTCGTAGGTTAAGCTGAGCCTGGGCAAAAATGGGCAGCGAGCCACGTAGGGGGTGGAGAGGCTGGCCTCTAAACTTCTTAGAGCGAAAACAAGCAGGGATTTCAGAATCTGAGGCACGCTCGCTTTTAAACGGCGCATTTTCACTTTTGCTAAAGTGATCGTTGCCGCTGGCTTGCGCGGGGGTAGAATTAATTTTTTACCGAGCTTCTTTGTTGCCTGAGTTTTGTGCTGTAGGTCAAATCGATTTCATTAACAAAGTTTAAAAAAAAAGAAATTAAATTTCACTATGATTTTCCAAACCGAGTTAATGAAAAGCGATAGCCAGCTCATGGGTAATAGTCCATTAAAAGCGCCATCGATCATCAAAAATTACTTCATAAAAACGATAAGACCTGCATGAAGCGAGAAAAGCATCGATCACCGTCACGCGACAAAAACCCAAAAATAAAAAAAAAATCACAAACCAAAACCGTGTCCCGGTCGGCCCATCCAACAGGTGATAAGCCGACGCGTCCGCCCTCCCCGGAGAACTGCAGCATCATCGAGGAGAGCCGCAGCACCGTCCGAGTGAGCTGCGCCGAGAGCGACTACGTCGACACGAAAAGCGCGACGTACGTGCTCCAGGTCTTCGACGCCGAGACTCGACGGCTGCTCGCCTCCGCCACGAGCCTCACCCCAGCCGTCCTCGAGGTGACGGATCTGCCAGCCGAGAGGAGCCAGTCCGGCCTGGTGCTGTTCCTGAGGGTGATGACGGCCCACGCGACGAGTGACGCTACGGTACTGCACAGCCAGCACTTGATGCGCGACGGCAAAAATCCGGAGCACCAGATCTTTCCAGGTAGAGTTGAGGGGGCGGGAGAAGCGGCTGCATGGAGTGAGTTAGGTTGGGGGAGGTGATATTTTTGTACTGAGGGGTACCCTATACTTGCCTGACTTTTGTGTGTTTATACTTTTGCGAGTGTTGTTGTTTGGGATGGGTGTGAAAGTTGCTGGGAATGTTAATTATTTTCGCGATTTGTTGTAGTCGTTTTAAGGTTTGATAATATTTTGTTTTATTGGAGCGGAGTAAGAAACTTTGCGAGATAAATAATAATTATTCGCTTTCGTTTGAATTTGGACAAAATTGAGGAAACAAAAGTTTGCTTGGGTCTATAAGGAAGAGAAGTTCCTTAATAGAAGTAAATGCTTTCGCACTCAACTCAGACCTTACTCAAATTTGAGCGGAAATTAATCTTGCTAGACTGAAAGGGGATTTTCAGAAGGTATAGCAAGTCTTACCTCAAAAGGAAATCTGTACTTATTTAGCTTTTAATTATTCATAAAAAAGTTGATACACTTTAAGTAAAAAAATATCTTGTAAAAGAAAAACTGTTGTATACTACTTCTTTTTAAAAATGTTAATGATTTACTTATATCTCATAGCTGTAAAATCTTAGCTATAATACAAAATATTTCCGCGAGTATGTTTCGTCTAGAATTCAATAATGCATGTGTTTTTATGCATATAAGATTATATTAAGTTAAAAATTTCTTTTCAATAAATGTGTAATTACAGTGAGGTGATGTATGATTTTACGTAGAATTTAGTAAATTATCTTGAAATAAGCATCTTGGAACTGAATTTAATCATTCTTATAAGAAATATATTTTAAATTTCTAATTTAGAAGTCTAGAAAACTCCAAAAAACTGTATCGTGAAAATCAAAAAATAGATATCTGATTGTTATATGACAACATTTGATAGATTTGACAAGTAGTACCAGAAACTACTTGGAATTTCCAAACTTTTGTTTTGTGACGAGAAACTAAATTTAATCTAAAGTAATGATTTTAAACACTTCTGAAACAGATTTCAAAGGTTTTTAATGTAGAATTCAGGACCTACTATTTATTTTAAATTTAAAATGACAAATAAAGTACTTTAAAATTACTATTTTTTAATACAAATATTGCAATAAAGACATAAATAATAAAATTGTGAAGTCCCTTATCAATATTTACACAAAATTTGTTATTTCAACGTAACATCCTTTGATAATAAAGTTATACATATTTTCACATAAACAATGTTTTAGTTGAACGTGATTATGTGTCCGTAAATCTGTCAAACGATATAAATTTGAGATATGTAAATAATTTACATGAGCAAAAATGAATTTAATCTTCAGTTTCATAATACTCACGGTGTACGCATCAATTTGCATATAACTGAAATAACAATTCAAATAGCAACAATAATATATTATGTTTCCGTAAGAGGATTATCCGTTTTATAACCATCGAAACAAATGGAAACAACTTGTACACACCATTTTTCAACATGATTATTAACGTACAATAATTTCCGTTACATAAACGGAGTATAATTATTGAACACAGTCCTCTTTTATAATCCCTGAACAGGGGGGGTCGGAATGTAATTTATCGATGCTGAGGGGAAGGGAAAAAAGAAAGAATGGCAAAGAGAAAAAGAGAGAGAGAGAGAGAGAGAGAAAGAAAATGAAGCAATCATTTAACATACCTTTTGACGCGTTCTCGTTCGGGCATTGACGATGCGACGACGCTTTGACGGATATTAATGAAAAGTGCTTGCGCGCTTGCACGTATATACGTGTACACACGCACACTGCTTCGCTTTGAAAATAAACTTTCCTTCTGATTCGCTTCCTAGAAATACCGCTGTATCTTTATGAACTGGCTTTTGTTTGCTGCTGTAGTTAGATTTGCAATAATAAACAGCTCTAGTATATATTAGAATATAACGCTTTAATTACTTGTAAATTACGCACGATATTATTCTGTTACTGTTTGCACATGTTAGATTAATTTTTCGCTTTTCCTAGAAAATGCTATTGAAGTGTTTTTTACATTTGCACATATTATTTGCCTGTTCTTTCAATAACAATTTTTAAACCATAAATAACAAATTATTCATAAAAATACTTATCAACGATAACATTGAATAAATATAAATAAATTCTGCGCTAATAATGAAATAAAATCCAGTAATTTACCAGCCCATTTTCAACGTGAAAAATTCACCAAATACATCCACTAAAACACATCCCAATTCGAAACGCAAGCATCCCATCGCGTTTTCCATTCCTAACGAGAAAATCACCTCCGACTATAACATTCAATTTTGTAATGACCATTTTTCTCTCTTCTCGAAACTGCGCGTTGTTTAGATCATGGTCGTCGATTGTCAGTATATCGCTCGTTCCGCCATCGTCCGGGAATAAAAAAAAAAAAAAAAAACATCCTCTGCGCTGTGCACTCGCACTAGTCGACGACAATAAAAGAAGCCGTTCAATCGCGAGAAAGAGCACTGCGCAGCCGCCGTCGCCGGCGAAAAACGAACGCGCGCGAGCCACGTCAATGGAGCTTTCGCAATGAACTGGAAGGAAGAATGAAAAAAAAAAAAAAAGGAAGACGAGGGAGGGTGGAAGAATAATTCATCGTGGAAATTTATCGCGAAATAGCAACAAATAACGTCAGTTACAAGGAAGCCGGGCAAGATTAATTGAATTTTCGAATCTTTTTTAGAATCCGGCCTTTTTGAATGGATTTGCGTTTTGTTTGCTTTTTCTCGGCGCGAAAAGGATAACGGGCAGATAGATTTATCAAAATAAATAACTTACCGGCGATAGATTCGAATTAGCTTTCGCGTTAGTTTGTTTTCTGAAAAGGAGCGGGATATGATAACTAAGTTTATACACTTGAATTTCAAAGTTAATGCACTATAGACGGAAATTCTGTAGAGTTTGGAAATGCTTTTAGATGCTTTTACGGTGCGCGAAATCAATAATTCGAATTCAACTGGTGAAAATCGTGCTACAGCATTTTGACAAAAAGCCGTTAAAATTTATGATTTCGGTATTAAATATTTATGGCGTGTTCAACGTTTTTACTTTGAAAGTGTTTTAAATTTTCTTCCTGTACAGCGATTTTAAATTTCATTTAAAATTTATAATCAACCGTCTATTATTTTTATAATTAAATTATACGCAATCATTTACAGCAAATCAATACAATACCCTCCCTATTTTAAATACTAAAACACTTTATCACATAATATATTCATGAAAAATATCCACCGTCAAAAAAGTACTGTCAACTCGCCACTTACAATTCAAACTCTCAAAACCTACTCCAACGACTCTCGCACCATTCCATACCCATCCCCTCAACGCTCCCAACACCAATTCAATCCAGCCATAAAAAAAACCTCTACCCCTCAAAACTATCAAGTCCCGAAAAGCCAATACCCCGCGAAACATCACATCCAATAACCATCGAGCAGCCAATATCTAAATCCTCTCTAAATTCTCTCTTTCCTCCCTGCTTAGCTCTCTCCCCGGTGATCCTGTCTCTCTCAGGGCCACTTCTCGGCGTGGTAGTGGGCGCGGCAGCCGGCCTCCTCATCGTCGTCTTCCTCATAATCCTGGCGCTGAAACTGCGCCACCGGCGCCGCCGCCAGGACGACAAGGACTCGCAGCACGACGACGGCGGCATGGCCACCCTGACGGCGCCCAACGACAAGACGGCCTCGCTGCCGCTCAGCAGCGACAGCGTCGAGAGCTTCGAGAAGGACCCGGACATCATACCCCACGCGACAGGTCAGTGGTGCTTTGGTTTTATGGAGGGAGCGGGGGGAGAAGGTTCGTTTAGTCTGGCGGAGTTAGTGTTATTGCCCGAGCGGGCTCTAAGAGAGGATTGACCCGCGAGTCGAGCTGTCGTTGCAAGAGAGCTTGGGGGTTCATTTTCGAGTCCAGTTGGTTTTATTGGCTTGGGACGGTTCGATGTTTTTGCATGGGGGTTGGAGTTTGCTTTTTTCGGAGAATGTTTCTTTAGATTTACAAATGGAAAATTAATTAGTGTGATACGATCGTCGAATTTTGCTAGTCTTAACTAGGGTCTAATTACGAGCTAATTAACAGAGTCCATTAGATTAATAATTAAGCAACCCAGTTAGACCCTAATTAGCTTATTTAATTTTCTATTCGGGTTAGAATTAATCAATTGAACGAATTAGTTTGAATCCATTCGATAACAAATAGCAAATTTTCAAAATTTCATACAAGCTACGCACAACGCCAATCGACCCGTTAAACCCATTTTTCCGAAAAACAAATATTTACCCTAGTAGTAACAGACGAAACCATCCAGACCGCGCACTCCAACGTCAATGATTAACACTCAGCCAGCATTCGCGCCCCTCGGTCAGCTCGAAAACCCGTAATACCCCTTGGCTAGCGCGCGACCCTCGAGCGCCTGTCGCCCTCTCTTTGACAAAAAACCCTTTCCGAAGGCTGCAAAAAAAAAAAAAAGTATTCAGCCCGCGCGCCGAAGCGCGAAATGAAAAAGCGCTTATCGTGCGCAGTCCGTTAAACTTTTGCGATGTTCATTGCAGACAATTCATACGCCGAGCTGTGTAAGGGTACGTCACCTCGCTACGTGCTCCAGCAGCAGCAGCAACAGCAACAGCAGCAGCAACAGCAACACCAGCAGCAACCCTCCTCCCGACTGGAGCCAGGCGCGCTCGGCTCGATAAATAACGTGAGTACATAAACCGCATCGAGCGTGCATTGTGCGTCGCGTGGAGAAAAAATTGGCTAAGCGCTGTAGTTCAGCGTGGCTCGATGCGCTTGCGGACACGGATCCGGCGATCGGTTATGCAAGCTGTGGAATTTTGAGATGATTATAGGGGAATTGTGGTGGGTTGTTGAAGAAATTGTCGACGGAGAGTTTGAATAGAGTGTTTTTCTGTAGAGAGGTGATGATGAAGATAGCGGTGTAAATTTTGTTGTTAAAAATCTCATTTTTTTGCCGAGTTATTTATTTCTTATTTGATCAAAAATTGTACCCCGATCACGAACTGGGTCAGTGACGATGTACTGGGGAGAAAAAAGATGACATTTACGATGTAGGTGTACAAAGGTTTATCACCTTTTTCCGCGCGCACTAACTCTCCGAGAGCGTCAAATACAAGTTTTCTAACGGCGATATTTTTTGCTCAAGCTCGTGTTTTATTAAATATTCACACCGCAGCGTTGGCTCAATTTTTTTCATTTTTGTTTGGAAACGATTACACGGAATTAATCGATCGGCTTTCTCGAAAATTATTATTTGTTGACATTAGAATTTGTTCACGGTGGTAAGCATTTTTTGCGTTACTTTCGTAATTTGAAAAGGTGGGATTAAAATTTTAATCGGGTTTACACGGATATGGGTCAAGTTCATCTTTTTTATCGACATTTGCGCGCGTTTTATCGACAAGCGGATATCATTGTTGAAATAAGCGGATATCTGGTTTGCAGAAAATTAAAAAAATTTCTTTTTTAATCGAATTATCGTGATGGACGTGCTATTTCAAAAACACATCGGACAACAAATAGATTATTTTCTTGTATTCTTTTCACATTTTAACAATAACCATGTTACGAAAAATAATTACAGATTTTTAACTAACTTAAATTCCTTAAAACACTATCGCACGGCAAATCAAATCATAAATATACAATGAAAACGAAACATACCGCACTGGCTATACCTGAACCAAACACCATCTTAAAAACAATTCCTTCACCACCTCCACTATTACAGAAGCAGGCCATGGAACTTTACGAAACGATATCCCGCTCGCAAGCCGGCAAGTCGATGCAGTACGCCGACCTGACGCTGAGGATCAACCGGCGGGTGCCTCCGAATTGTTACCAGCCGGTGCCGGTGCAGCGGCCCCAGCTGCTGCCGATGTCGACGCTGCCGCGCAGGCTGCCCTCCTCCTCGATCTCCTCCTCGTCGGCCGGAGATCAGCCGACCATCTACGCACAGGTGGCCAGCGCCAAGCCGATCTACATACCGCCCCCGCATCCTTATATGTCCTGCGGCGCTAGGAGCTTGACTGGTGACGAGTCGACGGCCGAAACGCCGCTTATTGGCTGCGACAATAAGGTGAATACGGGGCAGCTGTTTCTTTTTTTAATCGTTGTGAATTCGGTTTGTTTACGTTTTTTGTTTGTTGAAATGGAGTATTGGAAATTTCGCTGCTCGCGGAAGCTTTGAATTGAAAGGTTTATTTTTAATTTAACGCGCAGTGGTGTGTAAAGGTTGTAAATATATTGATTTTAGTGGAGGAAAATTTGAGAAACGTAGAACATGAAACAAAATTACATTACCGCATTAATTAAGTTGAGCGTGTATAGCGAAAATTTTTGCTTTTGAATGCGCAAGGGCTTTTAAAAGTTACTTTGTTGCAAATCAAAATACGATATGACCTAGTTATTTATCCCTGCAGATTCTGCAATGGAATTTTCAAAGGTCTGTTTAGCGAAAAGCCAGCTAAAATTAAAACGCCGCCAATAAAATAATCAACTTATTTTCAAAAAAAAAGTCTGCCCCAATATATTTTATAAAACCCTATTATACCTTAAAAAGCCAATATTTAAAAAAAACTTGCCATTTATACGCTCTCTAAAAAATGACTCTAATAACTTTTCTAAAATTCAAGAAGTACAGAGGATCGACGACCTATCCTCCCCCTTATCACTTAATGTCAAGCCGTCGTCCTAATTAACGGGCATTACTCATCCTCAGATCACGACGATCAGCGAGGCGGCTAACTCCTGGCGCAGCGAGCCGACGACGACGACGGCGCTGACGACGACCACGTCGACGACATGACTCTGCGAGGACGACTCCGAGGACAACGTCATCGTCACCGAGACGATGAACACCGTCCTGTAAGAGAAGAAACTTTTCAAGAGCCGCCCCAGGCCGCATTCCAGGCCGTATCACGCCGCGTGTAATATATATATTATGTATTTGGCGATGTTATGAGCGAGCGAAGAAGAGATAATAATCGCGAGGAGAATCAATGTGCGCGCGCGCGCTCGCGCCTCCAGGATGCGCGGTTGTATTGTTAATAAAGTGAGTCGCAGGGTTCGAGCGTGCGTCTTGGTATATATCTAAAAGTATGCGCGCGACAGAATATATATTGTACAAAGTTTTATTTGTATCGCGGCCGTTTCGGTAAATGCCGCCGGTTACACGTAGCGAGTAGTCCAATTCTTTGGGTTATATCATTTATTTTCTTATGTAGAAGAGAGCTATTATTTTACGTGGAAGCGACGCGTCCCCTCGTGACTTTATCTGTATATGTGTTGTATGCTATATTGGTAGGCTGCCACTTTATCCATGGAGAATTATTAATCGTCGTATTTTGCTTGATGAATGTTAAGCTTTAAGATTATTTATTCGTTTTACAAATTAAGTATTTCTAAAGTGTTCGTTGATCAATAACTGCCGAAAGAACCATCCAACAAATATATTAACTGAAATTTTGAATTTCTATTAAGCTGAAATGTATTTAAGCTAACAACAGACTTTTTTCAATACGAGGAAATACTTGTGGTTTAAAAAATTCAAGTCCAAACAGGTGGCAGCCTTACGCTTCAAATGAAATTCTATATATTTTTTACGAAAGTTTGAACTAGGCCTGCTAAAAGAATCACGTGGCTTAAAATGTGAAAAATATTTAGGGCTATTTTAAATATTTTGATGAAAATCATTACAAGTTTATTTTAAATCTTATATTGTTCGTATTTGTTCATTTATAAGAAATATTTAATAAAAAAATTGTTGCGTTATATTTGGATGCACATATTTAGCGTTATTTCTGTAACCATGTGGTACCTTTAGCAGCTTTACAAAAGAGATCTACGTGAATCAGTCTTAAACGCGATTATCGTAGCTTGTGGATTGAATGCTTTATTTTAATTTAAAATAGTAAGCTCAAAGCATATATAAACATATTTATATATTTAAATTATTGTGGCATTTAATGAAAATCCTAAGATCCGTCCTATGAAAATTTGAAAGCTTAAAATGGAAAAATTGCCAGAAATTCGACGAAAAATAAGGAAAAAGTGTTATAAAAGAATTGTTAATGAAAAAAGTGTTTGTAAAAGATTTTGTTAATTATTCGACTACGCTCTGTCGAGTATTATGCCAGAAATCTTTAGAAACGGGCGCCTTAAATGTTATAAGCTCATTGTTAGTAAGTATATATTAACGCGCATAAGCGTCAACGTGTAAAAAATACAAAAGTGACATTTCGCCGCGAATGAAATTTGTTCAAAATATTAATGAGATTATACGGTTTTCATTAAAGTTATGCGCTCGCAGTATGGATTCCGAGTACGGACTCATATAGAGCCGAAGAAATATTGTACGTACATGTTTATAATTTTTACAAAGACTGACGCGAGGAAAGTAAAAAAAAAAAGTAAAAAAGAAAAACGAAAGGACAGGAAAAATAATATTAATAAAAAGAGTGAAACGACATGGAATGTATACGAGGTCTTGAATCCCTGTATTTCGAATTGGACGGTCGTTGTTCCATATTGTAATCCGATATAAATAATATACATATAGTCTTAGTTGCAGTTTTTACGATTCGTAGTGCCATTATTACCTTGAGATTGACAATTATAGTACGTACATCTAAGAAACAAGACAATTTGTATAAGCGTTATTAATTTTCTTTTTCTTTTGTGGCAAATTTTACTTATATTGTAAATTATTGGTATGTATTGATATTTCTATTAGATATTCAATTGAAGCATAAACATATATTTCAAGTATTCATTCAGCTGCGATGCCATATATTATATTCTACGAGCGTAACTTGTGTAGCGGTAAGCATTTTTAATGTATAAGGCATTACAATTTAATTTTCATATTCGATGCGTTTTTATCGAGATGTACAAATAAATATATTTACTTTTTAATTCCGATCGAAGCCTGTAATATTGCTCGATATAAAAAGACCACAAGTGACTGAAAAGCTTATAATATCAATGCACTCACAATGAAGATCTCAATTTTACTTTTTTGAAAACGATTTTTAATAGTTATCGATCTATTTTCTATAATCTCAGATGATGGTTCGCTTGAATAACTTTAAAACAACGAATATGAAACAAAAAACTCTTTTTGATGTAAAAAGTGCACACTTATTTTTACTGCAGTGTTGTTTTTTATTTATTTATTTTTTTTTTTTTTTTTTTATTTCTTTAGACAATCCGTATTTGTACAGTTCTTCTTCTATGTACATTAAGCTCTTTCACATTTGCACTATTTCTGATCAAATATAAATAGTTTATATAGTACATGTGATAAAAATAAGAGAAGTCGTAAAAACATAGACTTGGCTCTCAATAATGTACTAAATAAATTAGTGACAGTAATTTAATGTTTCTATGATAATGTAATAAGAGAAATTCTTAAAAGGCAAAGGGGTGAAGATCCTATTTCTACTTTGTTAGAAAGTAATTGTAAAATTATCAAACTTCCATGCAGTAATATCAAGAATCAAAATAAATTGATTCATATGAGCACACTGTCATTGACGATAATCGGCTCTGTAATTATTTTGTTAAGCAAGGCTCAATGTTATACGAAAAACATAGAGAAAAGGTAACTCAAATTGTTTATAGTGTCGATGAAACAGGGAAACTTTTCATAATATAAAAAAAAATACAAATTAAATACTTTCTTGTTACCAAATATAATGCTCATGTAATATTACTTTGTAATTGCTCGTGAACGTGCGACATATGTAAGTATACAAAAATGAAGAGATACCGATTTGATTGTATATGTACTACGCAATTTATAAATCAAGAATCATTCAAAGCAAAAATTAAATAAAATAACATGTACGTATTGATAAAATAAAGATAATATAATTCTAATTACTGTTAGTGTTATTATTTTGCATAATGTTTAATAAAAAATTTTTATTAATTTTGTAGAAAATACATATTAATATTTAAATAATTACTCATTTTAAGATTAATTTATAAATATGTACAGAGTATTCTAATGATTTTTTAAAGGTACAATTGACGATAATTTCATTTTTCTTATTGGTGTAAATGAACATAAATAGTAACTCCTATACTTACAAAGTTTCTATCTTACACTTTAAAAAAAATAACTTTTTTTAAATATTGTATTAAATTTTGAATAAATTTTTCAATAAAATTTGTAATTACAAAATTTAGATTGATAAAATTACTTTGATATCTTCAGATCAATACATGCTTCATCATCAAAATCTAATGATTCTGGTGTTTCATCAGTATCTATTAGATCCCCATCAAAATAAAATTTTATTTTATTTTCAGGGATGTCTAGTTGTTTAGAGCAATTCTGTGCTAAAGTTGAAAGTGGTTCATCATTTTTCACTAATATTTCTAATGTTCTTTTGTCTGATAATTGAATTTTAATCTTGCAAATATTTTCTTCTGTATCATTTTGTGCAGATTTTGCTTTATTATTTTTGACAACATCTGCACTTACAATACCTCCATCTGGTCAAAATAAAAAAAATTTATTACAAACATTTTTAATTTTAAGTTTTTATGTAGAATAAACGAAGCGCTTTGAAGCCAGGAGGTATAAGTGACATTTTGTAAAAACATAATTTTTTTAAGTTTCAAAGAAATATTATTTTATAAGTATACAATTTTTGAATGTTCAAATAGAAACGGTAATATTTATGCCTGCAACTATGTAGAGAATAAGTATTAAGACAGATTCGAACAAAATGATATACACAGTAACAACTTATATATACCTCTTTTATTAAACCCCTTGGCTTTACAGCACTTAATTTTAGATTAAAATAATTTACCTAATATATCTATAACTGACCAATTAATGGACTCTGGTGTATCAAAAGGAGTCACACGTTCATCCTTCTTTGTAATAAGAATTTGGTCTTCAGAAACCCCTTCTACATTGGCAAAATGTCGAAATATTTTTTGGAATGTTTCTTTCTGCAAAAATTTTTGTAGAACTTATTTTATAATTAAAAATACATTTTTGTAATATAAGTATTTACATACTCTTCGAATTTCAAAACGCTCTAATTTATCAGATTTCCATAATACTTTAACACTGACTTCATAATCATCTTTATCACATTTTTTGGCAGGAGGAGGAGATCCTATTATGATGTAACTATCGCTTTCTTCTTGAGAAAGATTTAAAGAATCATCATAAGTATCATTTAATATTTTTTCTATACTGTCATCTAAATTATCTGTAGTTTCTATTCTTGGCGGAATCTAGAATATTGTTTTTAAAAGCAAAATTAATTATTGAAAGATTAAATTAATTAAAACATCTTTGATTTGGAGGCCACAGTGTGTGGAAAATGATTCACAATGCAACTTTAAGGATCAATTTTTAATACTTAAAATAAAGACTAGTACCCATAATTTTGTCAAATGGACCTTTTTCTCCAAGATATAAGCTATTTAATCTCAAATATACGATACATAAATATGATTATTCTTTAAAAATGATATTTATTTTATTATATATATCTCATAAAAAAGGCCCATTTGAATTATGGGAACTGGTCTTCAATGTTAAATATCAGAAGTCAATATTTAAAGCCTTTTTGAAATCTCTTTTATGCACACTCTGGTCCCTTCTTTTAAACATTTATCTTATGAACTTACTGCTTTACTTCTCTTATTTGAGTTTCGAGTTTTTCTTTTATTTTTAATTTTATCTTTACTGTTTGAAATATCATTATCATCATCAATACACATCACCAAATTATCATTATTTTCCTTTCTACTTTCAACTTGATTATTTTTTTTTACTGACGCTTCTTCTGAATCTTTATCACAACAATCGTTTGTTTCTTTAATTTGTTCTTCTGTTTGCTTCTGACTTATCAAAAATGGATTGACACTAAAATAAAAATATTATAATGGTTTACTATAATAAGATTTTTGACAAAATGAGTTCAACTTGCTTCTTTAAGGGCACTACAAAACCAAAAATTTGTTAAGAAATACTAAGTATCTCAAAGACAGAGTTACTTGGGTATTTTACTTTAATTTGTAAATATTGTTTTACCTATGACTTTTCATAAAATAAAAATATGATAAAAATATAATAAAAAATGACTGCATATAAAAATTAACATACTTTTCTGATACATCAGCAATGTTATCTTCTTCTTCCTCATCTTCTTCTTCTTCTTCTATTTCCTTCTTATTTCTAACCTTTGATTTTGTTTGACGATTCAGGGCTATAGATAAAAAAATTTAGTAATAAATAAATTTTATTTTTAAAAACAATTTAAAAAGAAATTTTACCTTTGAGTTTTGAAGCTGCATTAACATAAATGTTGCACTCATCCTCTGATGAACTATCAGAGAAATTCATTGTTTACCCTTAGATAAACAATAACGGTAATAATAAACTGAAGCATAATATTATTAAAATTAAAATAATTATAAAGAAAAATGAATTTATTCATATAAATATTTAAGGCAAGAAATTTTAAAAAACTAACCTTAAAAAAGATATTAGCAAATGTTACACGAATATTAAAACATATCAGATAAAAATTTCAAAAAATAAACAGTTTTATTACTTTAAACTTTAAAGTGATAAAGTAAGTATTTATAAATTAAATAACTTATTTTTTTAATTAAGTACAGTGCTCAAAAAAGTCCAAACAATTTGAGCATCTCTACTTAAGTTTACAGGGATACGTTCCAAAATCGAACGCCAGATGACCTCCCAAACCAATAAAAATAAAGCCGAAGGCGCGAAGTACAAATTTCGAATTACAGAAGTGAACTCAACTTTGAAATTAAATTAACGTTCTAAATTAGTTAAAAAGTCAACATACAAGTATAACTATACTTTTATATCAGCATGCTAATTGGTTATTTTGAAACAATCATCCAATCAACGACTTCGTCTAAAAGTTTAGAAGGGGCTAAACACAAAAATGAAAAATTATATGAAAGTATAGTTGGCAATTTTAATCAGGCGCGAAATGCTTAATTTGTGCACTAAGATTTTTGAATATTAAGCGATGAAGATTTACAAAACATAAAAAACTAGCAAAACTTATTAATACAAAATTGAATAAGATGTAAATAGTTTGTATAGACTATATAATGTAAAGCTAGAATCTATTATGACAACCATTGTTCCAATCTTGGTAATTTATTAGATTTATTACAGTATCACTCTTCTCACGAGTAAGCATTTTTCTAGTACACTATTGTATTAATTATACTTTAGTAATCACTATAATATACTGAGCAAACTTGGCTCCAAGCGTTGACGTTCTTCCTGCAAAACAAGAGCATCTCACATTCTGAGCAATAATATAGAAATGTATTATAAATAAACGAACATACCAAGTAGATTTCTATTAGTTTTAATTAAAAAATACACTGTAAAAAAATACTTGATAAGTATAACATATTAATTTGTTATATTTACCAATTGCCTTTTGTATCCAGGATCTAATCGATTAATTGGTAAAGGCTAAAAAGTGTGTTTTGTTAAAAAAATTTGTGTTTAAAACCAAGTTAAGTAATTACGGAGTACTTTGTAATTGTTATAATTTTTTTTGTTATAAGTATTTTGTTTATATATTCCGACCTTAGAATATTTAGCAGTTCTCAAATGGAAAAATGGAAAATATTCCAAATGTAACGAAAACTCTGTCTCTACTCTTATTCGTATTAAGAATTATGAAAACTAAAAATTTAAATAAAAAAAAACACATTGTCGAAGAAATTATTAATTTTTATATCAAACTTGAAAATTTATAGATTAACAATATTTTTAAAATGGTCGATTATATATTAAGTTTCAAATTCTTTTACTACTTTCTCCATCATATCACTCAGCCTAAATTTATAGATATTTTAAATACGTTTGATAAAATCGAAAAATGAGAATAATTTGATTATATGAATAAATATTAAAAAGAACCACGTAATAAAGTTTCAAAAGTAGTATTAACATATTAACTGATTTTTATTCACGCATAAATTTTACTTTAGTTATTAAACTAGCTCAATATCTAATTCAAACTGTTAGCTTTCAATTACTTATACATTCATATCGCAAACATCAGAAGAGCTGCTTTCCAAATTTCAATAATTTTATCAAAGAATCCCGAGCGAGAGGCGAAAAACGAACAACTTGAGTAAAAAATAAATCATCTATTTATTAAAAATTAACTATAAACAACAACGATAACAACATCTTATAAACATAAAAATCACAACTGTAATTTAATCTATTCAATGGTGATGTCAGCGCATCCTCTGAATGTCTCCTGGGGACCGCAGCCGAGTCCGGGTTTTCCGTTCTCGCACTGACCCCAGTTGTTGCCAGCGTTGTAGTGCCACCTGAACGAGCAGTGCTTGCAGGTCAAGCCTTGGGGCAAAACGAGATCGACCTCGAAGTCGCCGTTTCTGGAGTCGATGTAATACTTGTCTTCTCCGTTGGCGAGCTTAACGGGGTGGGCGTCAAAGCATTCCTCCTTTTCGACGTCGTTGGCTCCGTTAAGGGGGCACAGGGCGAACTTGAAGTAGCCCTTGTGGTTGGCGCTCAGGTTCACCACTGCTTTGAACTGCTGTCCGGATTTGTAGCTGGTGGTAATAGTAATAAGCTCGTGTTAATTATCGCACCGCTTAATTGAATTTATTTTTCAAAAATTCAGGTTTTTATATCGAAAGAAATTAATGTATACATACGTTTTAACAATGACTCCCTTTCCGTAGGTTCCTCCGTTTTCGTTGGCCCTCGGTGGATTGTCGGTGACGCGATCTCCGCAAGCTCCGCATTTGCCGCCATGTGCTGTTTGGAACTGAATTCAATAGTGTTAATCAAAAAATTCAATTTGAAACTTTGATTTCGCGCAAAATAATTGAATACTCACGGCAAAACCACCGCAGAAATTCTCGTTATCGTTGTAGTTTGGTGGAACGGGGAATCCTTTCCTCCAGGCGCTGGATCTGTTCACGGGATCCATGAGCTTGCCATGACCCTGGATCTCCTGGACTGCGGCGACCAGGAGAGCTCCTGCCAGAACGAATTTGAGTGCCATTTTTTCTTAGCGATGCGAGAGATGTGCTGATCATTTGATTTTGGATCCTTTTTATATGATCGATTCATTGATGGATTTATGTTTGTGCAGCAGTTCCGTAAATTTGTCTGTTAATTTTCGCATTGATTATCGCTTCTGCAAATATGCGATATTTGCGATTTTTTTTTCCACAGTAGTCAGCGCGTCATCGCAGTCATTATTTCCACGTTTCGATCACGTCGATAATATGGAAAATGGGCGTGTTCGCAGTTTTTTTGGATTAATTCCTGTTGAGAGTGTAGTAAGAAATGTTGTTGTATGACGATTATTTTTCCATTGTGTATATTTTGCAAACTGCATTATCTGGTCTGGTGATTTTGATTGGTGAGACTTTTGATCATTTCGACTTTTGAATCATTAACGCTTATAATGTGCTTATTTTCTTCTGAATTCAAATTTTATCCTATAATATAACATGATATAATAAAAAAAACTATTAAATAATATCTGTCTTCAGGTGTGCATATCCGTGTGCAGAATAATATTTAGAAATACAAAACTTTAGGCTTTGAGAAACTAAAGGATATAAGCGACTTTTTGTAAAAATCTTTAAATATCTTTATAAAACTAATGTAATAATAATTATCATTATCGTCGCTCCTAGCGAAAACTAGTACATTTCAAAAACTACATATTTTCAACTCTCATTTACAAATAATTTAAGTGATTTTAACTTATCAAAAACGTTAATAAGATAGTATTTTTGATACGATAGGCTCGGAAAAAACTAAATTTTTTTTAAATCGTAGATAACAAATTTAAAATAGGCAGTTTTTGAAATGCAATTCGTCAGGAGCGACGTTACACGCTAAAATTTTTTGATTTACTCTAAGCTTAAACGATTACTAAAATTACCCCCTTAGACTGAAAATTATAGTAAATTATTGTAGGTAGTGAGAAATTTTCACACTAAAATTTTAACATATTAGATAACATATTAGAGTAAAAGTAAAAAATTAGGGAGAAAATGCGAAATCCATTAAAAACTGTCGAGCTTAATTTATTTATTTATTTATTTAAAACCAGAGTAAGTACATACATCATTACAAAAATATCAATAATTGTACATAATTACATTACATAGTAACCCAGCAGAGGAATTTCTTCCTGTACGCTGGTCTGGCGTCTTAAAACTAACTTAAAACTAAAGTTCTTTTTTTTATTTTACTCGAAATCACTAGTAAATGACTTTATTAAGGCTGGGAAAATAAAGGACTTTTATTTTTAATTAATTTTCTCTACATTCTAATCAATTTAATCCACCCTATTTCTTATTGAGATCTATTCACTGAGATAGACTAACTTCCGTTTTTTATATATTTGAATAATTTATTTTTTTATTTTTATGTATTTAAACAATTAATTATTTAAGTCGAATTTTTTTATCAAATATTTCAAAAAATAACAAAATTAATAAATAGATAATAATTATGTACTAAAAAAAGGTTTTCGATATTTCGGCGAGAACAAGATCTCACTGAATAAAATATTTAATTTGTTTAATAAAATTAAATAATAAATTCTATTATTTAAAATCTTTGATAATGATCTTATAATAAGAAAATGTAGCGGGAAGCCGCAATTTCCCGATCTTGTTGAATTTTCGTGAGGAGTGAGGGAGTTGCGCAGTTATTGTTGAATTTTTGCGCGAGTGCGGGAGAATGTGGCGTGATGATAAGGTGTTTGCGCGCCCGCATGAATAAGTCTATATTGGGCTATTTTTCTAGGGAATATTTAAAATCTTTAATAACGGTCTTACGCAAGGTAATATTTCCAGTAAAGGCGGGAAAGTGCGGCATGGGGATCTGCACAGCTCTTGTTGAATTTTCGCGAGGCTTGGGGAACTGTGTGACTGGGGTGTGATTTTTTTGTGAGTGGGGATAGATAGTGGCGTGATTAAGAACTTATTATTTACATGTTTTTATTCTCACTAATATCACTCGAGCTATGAGTGAACAGACACTTTTTAAGAACGTGGTGCAAATTCAATATTAAGTTAATTAAAGTGAAATTTGATTCGCTTTGAGTGGTTTATCAATCTAAAATTTTAAGCGTAATCACTCATCTATGATCATTGAAAATGAAAATGTATTAAGTAAAAAAATTCAAACTTAATTTCCAGGGTCTGATAGTCCTACTTTTTCGACATGTCCAAATTATATAGTTTTTTGACCAATAAAATAAATATATTGCAACATAAGCAAATCCAGAACGTAGTTGCCCTCCGTAATAGTATACTGTTCTATACAAATTTTCAAGTCATTATTACAAAGTAGCAAAAAATAGCATTTGATCAAATATTTTAAATTATATCTCATTTAACTGAAATTTTTATTCGAACTCAAAAAATATCGATCAATTTGCCATTTTTTGTTCCTTTGTAATAATGACTTGAAAATTTGTATAGAGGTAGAGTATACATTACGGAGGGCAACTATATCCTGGATTTGCTTATATCGCAATATATTTATTTTATTGGTCAAAAAAGTATATAATTTAGACATCACAATAAAGTAGGACTATCAGACTCCGTTAAATTATTTGGAAAAAAATTTTTTGTAAAGATTTTACACTATATTAGAAGATGACGACGTTCGATTTTAAAAAAATTTCCATTCACTTAGTTAAAAAATTATTCATTTTATAACAGTGGTAATGTCGAAAAACCTGAGTTCGGATTTTGATATTGATATTTTTCTGTCTATAATTTTTTTTAACAAAGTTGTAGAGCTTTTCTGAAAAGTGGAAGCCTTCAGTTTCTAGTAAAATATATAATCTTTACAAAAAAAATTTTCGGAACTAATTTAAAGAATGTTTATAACATAATTTTTGGGTTTCGGTATAATATTCCGTAGGGATATTTTATTCAGCCCTTTCATGTCTCTTTAAAACATAAGATATAAGGATCTTGCACATCGAAATATTTACATCTAATAACCGACGTAAAAATAAAATAAATAAAAAATCATAAAAAATTGAGACATTAATTTTAGAATCCATTAACCAAAATAGTCAGAATTTTGTAAAAATATTATATTGAAATAGTTATTTTTCGGTGTAAGAAAAATTTTTAAACCAAAGGATCTCCCCTCAATAGTAAAAAACATTTGCAGTAATGAGATGTTTCTGCTTTAACGTTAGCGATATGTTTTTAAAATAAATAAATTAATTTTGACGAAGCTAACAGCGAGTGAAAATAACTTTAGTCAAAGGTAAAAATTAATGACGTTTAAGTAAATCAAATTACTGACGAGTGAAACATTCAAGGTTTTTAGGTAACTATTTAAGTAGAAAATTAAATGATGCTATTTGTTGCCTGCCTAAGTCTTAAACAAGTAAAATTATGTAGATAATTGCAACTTCTTTATCTTCAACACAATCAATTTTAGATGCAATAAGTACGTAGGTAAATAAAACGGGCTAATAATAAAAGAAAAACTACGCAAATAAAAACTAACAATTTTATTCTTTTCATATAACAAATATTTGAAATAACAACAACAACAACTTAATTGCTTTTCATTACACTTGGTTTGCACTAATCCAGCAAACCGTTAACAGAACATACAAAAAACATTTATCCTGCACTATCGCATTCGTCAAAGATCCTACAACGCTATCCAGCTCGCTCACTCTGCAAAACGCAAAGTCATCATCAACATCCCCTTAATCAATAGCGATATCGGAGCAGCTTCTGAAGGTCTCTTGAGGTCCACAGCCCAGACGTTCTGTTTCGTCAGGGCATTTGCCCGAATTGTTGCCACCCCTGTAATGCCAGCGGAGCACGCAGCGCTTGCATCTCAGGCCCTGGGGCAGAACTACGCCGAGCTCGATGATGCCGCTGCGGCCGTCGCTCACGTCGAACGTATCAGTTTCTTGGCCATTATGAGAAATTTTGAGTTTGTGCTGGTCGAAGCACTCTTCCTGCTCTACGGCGCGGGGACCGTTCAGCTTGCAGATCGAGAATTCGAAGTGGCCTTTGTGATTGGCCGAGAGGTCGATCTTCACTTTGATCGTCTCGCCGGATCGGTATCTGCATGAGAAATTAGTTTTGCATAAGTTGATCGGCGGTGTAGCGTGGCAAAAATGCCGTATATTAATTTATTTAAATTGTAGATTTTTTTAGGGATCCTATAGTATAGTAAGTTAGAAATTTAACAAGACAATGTTGTCGTCTTTATTTATGGCTAAATAAATTTTGCACGCGTAAAATCATGAAGTATACATTTGAATTGCGCAAAAGACTTACCGTCCAACAACGTGTCCTCTTCCGAATGTGCCACCGTTTTCATTACGTCTAGGTGGTGTGTCTTTTACATTGTCACCGCAAGGTCCGCATTTGCCTTCATTTGTTATTTGAGTCTAAAATGAATTTTAAGTCGCATCATTAATCGAACTATTACAGAAATGCATGCTTTAAAATATTATTTCCATTTTAGTACGTATTAATAAAAGCAAAAATAAAATAATCTAATTATATACTTACAAATAAACCACCACAGAAATTCTGATTGTCCTCGTAATTGGCCGGTACATCTCTATATTTGTTTAGCCTCCAGACGCTTGATCTATTAATGGGTTCTATCATTTTTCCATGACCCTGGATCTCCTGTAGACCAGCGACGAAAAGGGCAGAGACTAAAAACAGCTTACCGATCGCCATTTCGAAAAACTTTTTCGTTTACTGAAGACACTCTGAGATATGCTACTGTATCCCACAACTCAATTTTATTAACCACGTTCATCTTGATTAATATATATATATATATATTCGTTGAGAATAATTTGACAAAAACCATTCATCAATTGGGCAAATACGTATACAATGACTATAAAGTTTATTCAACGATATAAAAGAAGAACAGAAGAAAATTTATTGAATTCTTTTATTTTTTATTTAGATATATATCAAAAGAATGTTTTCGGTTGAATCGATAAAATTGATTCAAACGTAATATATCTCGGAAACAAAAGATGTAGAACAACTGTATTTGCATAAAAATTTAGCTAGAATTCATCGTCATCGATTATCGGTTCTAATTTAATTTTAAAATATTGAATTAATGACGCGTAACTAACATATATCATTTCGTCACGAAATTACGACTTTGATTTGAGTTTTTTAATTAATTGATATTTGTTCAAAAGTCAAAACGAAACTATTCTATTAAAAATTTTAATTTTTCCTGCAGATTTGGAGACAATTAAACTTTTAGTTAATAAAAAAAAAAAATTTGTTAGTTCACTAGGGAAATTGGGGAAAGAGAGGGTTGTCACAAGAAGAGCTATGAAATTCCTGCATCTCCTTCGAAAACGTTAAAACTCATTTAATGTCATTAATCATAAGTATATTGCATTGTTTATTTAATCAGTATTACGGAAGCCGAGCTAAATATATACTACTGCAAAGATATATTTAATCAACATGAACCAGAACCGATGATTTAAAATTATTTGTATTGATTTTTTTATATTGACCAAAAAACATTGTTCAGACATCACGTTTTTGTATTACTGTTTTTTATAAGCTCATCAAAGAATTCATAATTCAATGTTCGCAATGTTTACAATTGCTTCTGACGCAATTGATCGTAAATATTTACAATTGGGGCTATAAAATTTTGTTTTGAAATAATCATCCAATATGTATTGTTACTCGATTATAAATATTTTGTTTTCGTTCATTAAAAATAACGGTTGATATACTATCTAGAGCATTTTGTCTTTAGAAAAATACTATTTAGAGGTATTTACTGTCAATAATTTATTGATTGCGTGTATCATCAATTATTGACTTATGCAAAAGCACTTTCTTCTATTTATCTAATAGATTGTCAGTCCTCTTTTTAATACTGTACATATTTGCACATACGTAATCGCACCACGTATTAATTCAAGAAACATATCTATACACATGTGACGTATACCGAATGTGACGTTTTTAATCTAAAATGGTAATTCATAAAAAATACCTGAAGTTTTACTCCTAAATTTGCATTTAAATAATTTTCAAACAGATTTTGCATAGAAGATTTCTTTAGAAGAGTTGATTCTGGAGTTTTCCATATTTAGGTAGATACCTAATGATTATTGTTTGAAATTTTGCATATTTAATTAGATAATGATTATCTATCTACTGAATGAAGTGACGTTATGATAAACTGTATTTTAAATACAAAAATCACACATCTGTGTTTATTCGATGACATATCTGAGAGTAATTAACATCAATCATCATTCTATTCTTCATTTAATTGGCTTCACTACGTCATAAATTCTTATTTTCATTGATTAAAATATATTTCCGGATTTCAGTTTAAGATCGCAATAATTTATTTAAGAGCATTTTTAAATCGTATAATATAACTGAATAATAAAAATAAAATAAATACTTAAATAAATAAAAATAATATAAATGAATAATAAAGTTTGAAGCAGATATTTAATTTGAAAAAATATCTTAATTAACTTTAAGTATAGTGAATTTTAATTTTTTTAGGAAAGGAAAAATCAACAACGGATATTTTAGCTAATTAAATTCTTTATTACATTGTTTACAATTCTCTCATGTTCCCTATAGAAGATATAAAACATATATAGAAAAATACATTGTAACAATTATTATCGAAATTGGAGTGAAAACGTACAAAGTTCTAATAATTTACAACTAATAAATGTTCGCATGAACATATAACGTTTTTTATAAGCTTAAAGTATACAAAAATTTGCTAGAAAAAAAAACGAGAGAATAACGTTCGAGATTTGCCATTGATATGGTACTTATATATTCAAAGTAGTTTTTTCGCTATTGTACAGCTTGTAAACTGATACAAAAGTTAAATTAGTTTTAACACAAAAAATATAATATTTTAGAAAATAAAATATTTTCTCTTTTGCGTTGAAACAATACTTCGCACCTTAAGAATGGCAAAATCACTGAGAAACGCTGATTTGAGAATATAATGTTATATCTGGACATAGTATTCTTTTTTTACTTTTTTACACATATTTTTAAACATAACAATAATATATCGTATCAATAAAGAATGTTGCATGCTTCTAATACCAAAATATTTTTGTTTTACTTTCTTCATTCTTATTCTATCAGCATAATTATGTCTTTTTATAACTCAATCAAGCTTACTTTTGCGCATTAATTTTTTTAGCTTTTGAAGCTCTTTTAAAATTATCTCCACGTTATGTTATTCTCTTACGCTGCGTTTTACCAGTTTATGTAATCTAAATAACGTTTCACTGAAATAAAAATGACAGAAGATAAAAATAACAATAAACTATTCTTTCGCGTCATTAGCACCTAAAAAATTGTAAAGGTTCTGTTATGCCTATCAAACATCACCATGCTCATTCTTATGTATAAAATAAATGCTTCGCATGAAAGATCGATGAAAAAAACTTTCAATAAACATATTAACCACTTAAATCAATAAATTAAAAAGGTAAACTTTTCCTGCAACTGGCACTAGTTTGACTCATTATAGGTAAAAATAATGTTAACACAAACACTCCAAAGATTCCACATTCTTCCGCATTCATTCCACAAAAATATACTCGAGCATTAAGCCACTCAAAGTCGAGGAAAACTTACTTAACTTTTAAGTAAATTAAAGCCTTTGACAAATCATTAGCAAACTTTGCTCGATGTTCATTCATTTGGCAATCGAATTCCAGCCTTAGCTTTCTGCTTCTTCATGTACATCAGGTACGCACCAACGGGTTGCCTCGCATTTCTGTTCAACATTTTGTCACGGAAAGAGAGCGCCGCAATACTCTTCTTCGCTACCTTCTTGGCCTTCTGCAGGTTAACAACACTGAAATCAGTAGTTCCACCCGCAACGCTCAGTGGTATGTAGCCGTCGTCGACCTTCAGGTTGGCAGGCGCGACCTTGCCTGGACTGAACATAGACGTGGACGGCATGACGATATTGCGTTCCGTGTTTCGCGAAAGCTTTTGCCGCTTGTGAGCCCTCGCGATAGGCTCATCCGTCAAGTTATCCAATACGTCATCTGAAAGTCGCTTCAGACTTTTCTTTTCCTTAACATCCTTCTTCTTGAGCACAACTTCGGTGTGATCTTGTTGATTCTTTATACGTGCCTGTTTTTGGGCCTTTGCATTTTGAGCGGCTAGCTGCATGGCTACCAGAGCCGTGCACCGAGCTTCTTCGAAACTGACGCTTTCCGGAGCGTCATCATTCTCTTCGACGTCATCGGCACTCTTTCGGAGCTTTTTCTTTGATTTTTTATTCGGCTGCGTCGATTCGCTATCAAGACTCTTTGACTTCTTTTTCGGCTTTTCGACATTTTCATTTTCCTGATCGGCAATCTCGTCGGATAAGCGAGACTTTTTCTTTTTAGGCTTTTCTACCGCGACCTCTATATTTTCTTGCTCATCAGGAACCAAGTTGTCAACATCAAGAGACTTCTTTTTCTTTTTCGGTTTTTCTGCAGTAGCACCAATATTTTCTTGCTCATCAAGCACATTATTTTCAGCTTCAAGAGACTTCTTTTTCTTTTTCGGTTTTTCTACCGTGGCTTCGATACCTTCTAGTCCATCAGGCACTTCAGTTTCAAGAAACTCTTTATTCTTTTTCTTTTTTGGTTTTTCATTTGTGACAGTATCGATTGTCGCTTCCTTGGCCTTGGAAACTTTATTCTTTTTCTTATTAAGTTTTTCATCTGGACTCTGTGGGGTATCGGGGATTACTTCCTCAACTTTGAATTCTTTATTCTTTTTCTTTTTGGGCTGAATTGGTATTTCGTCCGGACTTTGAGGCGTATCGGGTATTTCTTTTTTGACCTTGTTCTTTTTCTTTTTCTTTTCCTCGGTCACGTGCTCAGCTTCTTCAACCTCCACGTTCTCGAAACTTTCTTGCGCTTCCGCCTGCTTGTTCTTCTTTTTCTTTTTCTTCTTACCTTCATGTTCTTCAATCTCCTCGTTCTGTACGACTTCTGAATCTTCAACGACCGATTCCTCGATGCGCGCTCGCTTCTTTTTCCTCATTACATTTTGCACTATGCTGTCATCTTCGACGAATGTCAAATTCGACATGTCCTGCAGCTTGCGCTTTTTCGACTTTTCAGGTGACGCTTCAATGACTTTGATATCTGTATTAAAGGACAGGCGTTTCTTATCCTTCTTTGGTTCCTCCGCTAGGTTCAGCACTGGGGCCGACTCGTTCAGCTTAGACTTCTTTAGGAACTTAGTGACCGGGGTATCACCAGCTGATGGATGAGCCGTTTGGTTGAGCGGTATCAATTTCCACGGCTGGCGATTCTTGAGTAAGCCCTCGGGAGTGCCAACTTCTACCTCGAGGTCACCCTGAACTTTGATCGATTTATCTAAGCCCTTGGAGCTGTTTAAGATTGACTTGGAAGCAACCTCGCCTACGCTCAACCTGCTTGTAATGAGTTTTGTATCGGTGAGATCGTTCAGACTTCCAGACCTACGCTTTGAAGAAGTGGATTTATTGGTAGCGCTGGACAGATTGTGCTTATCAATTAAGCTCTCCGTGTTCTTCGAGAATTCGGTCTTTTTACTGATACCAGGCTTTGGCGTACTGCATTCTATGAGGGCGAGTTTTTTGTTCTTGAGAGTAAATTTAGACTCATTCATTTCGCTCGGCTCGACACTCGTAATATGGTAAGAGTCTTCACCGTCTTCAGATTCAGAGCTTGAAGATGCAGACGGGGCTTCTATGCGCTTGAATTTCGATTTCACTGCGGTGCTCTGTTGAGTTTCTTCATCTTCAGATTCAGAGCTAGATTTTTCGGATTCGTGTTGTTGGACATTATTTGCACTTTTGTTTTTGATAGACTTGGAAGTATTGCTCGTGATACTCTTTTCTTTAATCGATTTTGAAAGATTAGTGCTCTTCTCTTTAATAGATTTTGAAAGATTAACGCTTTTATCTTTCGCAGATTTTGAAGCATTTAGACTCTTATCTTTTAGATTTACACTCTTTTCTTTTATTTCGGTCTCAATATCAACATCCATTTCTTTGTCTGATTCAGAGCTGGAAGCTTCAGCATGATTTTGGTGTGATGTATTAACATTTTTATTTTTCGCAGACTTTGAGCTGTTAATACTTTTATCTTTTACCGTATTTGAAAGATTTACACTCTTATCTTTAATTGATTTTGAATCATTAATACTCTTATTCTTGAATGATTTAGATTTATTAACATTCTTATCCTCAATATCTTTCTTGCTTTCAGCTTCAGTCGCTTCATCGTCCGATTCAGAACCTGAACTTTGAGAGTAACGCGACTTCGACATATTACCACTCTTGTTTATGCTTTTATCTTTTTTCGAAACATTCAGACTCTTTTCTTTTGATTTCTCCTTCTCATCGTATTTATCCTCCTCTTCTTCATCTTTTACATCACTACCATCTTCGTCATCTTCATCTTCCTCATCTTCATCTTTCTCATCTTCATCTTCCTCATCTTGATCGTCCTCGACTTCATCGTCCGGTACGACGAAATCATCAAGATCTTCGCCCTCGTCCTCGGAATCTGAAAATTCTTCTTCTGAAGCTCTACAGTCGTCTCCAGGTACATCATCATCTGAGTATTTTGAAATATCCTTGCCACCGAGGTTGTACTCCCTCTCGATATCTGAATCAACGCTCTTTTCATCCTCTTCGTTCTCGGATTCCAGAGTCGCGTCGCTGTCGGTAACTTCAAGCACATGATTAGGAATTTCTTCGTCTTCTGTGTCTCCATCAGTCTGGGATCCAACTTCAGCTAAAGTAGAGAAATCATGCTTCGGTGGGTTTACGAATTTCATTCGGTCAATGCTCTTTTGAAGAGATTTGTCAAGAACTGATTGATCGAAATCGGCTTTCTTAGCCTTATCCGGACTGAGTTTGGAAGCTGGTTCACTGTCCTCGTCGGAATCTTTGATGATGGAAGTTTTAGCAGGTGAATTTTTGGCTGATTTAGCGCTCTTTGTTGAAACGTTTAAAGATTTGTTCTTAACAGACTTATTAATCCCTTTACTTCCTTTATTTTCTGCTTCTGTTTCTGATGAATCTTCTACCATGATACTAGTCATAGCCACGACAGATTTATTTAAAGATTTCCTTAACGACTTATCTTTTATTTTCAACGACGTTTCAGCTTCTACATTCGCAATAATTTGCTTCTGAGAAAACGATGTGTTTTTGGAAGAATTTAAACTTTTACTCAATTTATTTGATGGTTTTTCTTCATCTTCATGAACCTCCATTTCTACATCTGAAGAAGTAACATATTGTGCTTCCTTTAATGAACGACGAGATGGCTCATTTAGTTTCTGTTGTTTGTTTATTGATTTTTTCGAATCATTCAATGATCGTGATAATTTTTCTGATATACTTTCGTTTTTACCCATAGATGACTGATTCAATTTAGCAAATTTATCAGATTTTCGGTTTCCAATAAGAGACTTATTGTTAATCTTTTCACTCTTACTTTTATTAGTATCGGTTTCGCTGTCAGATGAATTCTCTTCGTGAGTTTCTTTTGACATTGATTTACGTGGCGAGCTATTTAAAGATTTATCCGTTAAGACACTCTTAGAAGTTTTTGAAGTACTCAAAGGCGACGTTGATTTTACACTACCATTTTGAATGATCGATTCACTAAGACGACTCTTATTAAGCGATTTGCGACTTTTACTTTCATCATGATTATTAGTTTCTTCGATGTCTACATCCATTGTTTCATCTGAATTTTCTTCAATTTTACCGTCTTTTTCTAAAGATATATTTTCATTTCTAATCGATTTTTCCTCCAATGACTTGAGAGATTTATCTAAAGATTGTCTTTTTGATGTTGATAAATTGTTTGTAGAAACTGGCGATTTTTCTGATAAACTTTCATTTTGTTTTGATTTATTCAAAGATTTACGACTTTTAATAGGAGATTCGATCTTTTCTTTGCTTTCTCCTTTTTCTTCACTCTGCTCTTCCAGAATTGATTTATTCGATTTGTTAGAAATGGACTGTCGTTTCAACGTTGATACAGTATTTAAAGATGTTGACAAATTTTCCGATTCGTTTTCATTCTTCTTCTGCTCAGACGATTGTTGATTCAACTTTACTGACTTATCTAATGACTTGCGACTCTTGTTGGGCGATTTGTTCTCGTCTACCTCACTTTCAATTTCCTGATTTTCTATTGCAGTTTTATTAGTTGATTGACTTTGATTTGTAGAATCAGATTTTTGTGAATCATCAAGGCCACCTTTCATTTCTGAAGATTTGCGAGTCTTCTTTGACAAGGATTCATTGGCCTCTCGACTCGTATTATTAGATTCACTAGTTGCTTGTTCCAGCGACCGATCAGTTTCTTTTTCGGCCGCCTTTTTGCTGCTTCTCGTTTTTCTGCCACCATTTTCCTTAACGGGAGATACTTCAACAGATGTATTCTTTTTATCTACAGAGTCATTAGTCTCGTTTACTTCATCAACATTAAAAGATCGAGATTGCACTGATCCATTCTGCGATTTTTCAGACCATTCTTCGGCAGGAATATCTTGAAACAGATTTTCGGCATCGCTGTCGATTTCGCTGTCCTCTTTGACACTTTTGTTTTGCTTGCTTTCCTTCTGCTCCTTCTTCGTCAGCTTCTTGGCTGGTGAAGCTTTTTCTTTAGATTTACTCTTTTGCTCTTCTTTTTCGGGCGAAGACGCGTTTTCTCCATCAGCGTCTGTAACAGCAGAAGATACACTATTTTTATCCACTTCGGTTATGTTAAGTTCGTTTTGCTTAGATTCGCAATCGCTATTGTTAGGTATTTGAATTGTTATAGTTTCGCCGTCACCGTCAAACTCACTTAAAACTATTTCCATTGGTTCCGATAATTCTTTATCAATGCCGCTCGTAATTTTTTCGCTTACGAACTTAGTTTCATTTTTATTACAACGATCGCTTACAGAATGCATGCTTATTTCGATATCATGCTCATTTACAGAATTTAAATTTACATTATTTACATTATTTAATTCGTTGACAGAGACAACGTTTAAGGGATCGACATTTTCTGAGATAGCTTTACTACTACTTTGGTTTTTAAATTCACTGATTTCAGAATTATGTTGATTTATAGAATGGGAATCTTTCAATTCATTATTTTTACCTATAGAACTAGAGCCTGTTGTTTTATCATCATAACTTTCTGTACTTGGAACTAAATTTTTAGTATTATTAATGCTATCATCATTTACGCATAAAAAACTTTTTTCTACATTATTTTTACTTAAAGTTATCAAGTCTCCCAATTGATTGTTCTTAGTTTCAATATTTGAGACAATATTTTCTGTAATGTTTTCCTGGATTAGTGAAACAGGAATTTCAGATGATTTATTATTAATAGTTTCAGACAAATTTTTTATTTCATTATTTTCATTTTCTGCAGTTAAATTTTTTATTTGATTATCATCAACATCTATTATCTCAGAATTTACTATTTTATTTATATTTTGGTTTTGAAAAGTCGAATTATTCACATCATCAGTTTTATTGATTATTGGATTATTTATTTCATCATCGCTAACATCTATAACCATTGAATTTACTGTTTCTTTATTTCCTTGATTTACAGGAACTGAAATTTCAGAGTCGTTGGTTGTATCAACGAGTGGATCATTTATTTCATTATCACTAACATCTATAACCTCGGAATTTTTAGTTTCACTATTATTTACATCTTCTGAAATAGACATTTCTGCAGCATTATTTTTATTGACAGCAGAATCATTTATTTCACTATCACTATCTACGTCTACAATCATGAAATTTCCTGTTTCACTATTTTCATTTTCAGAAATAGAGTTTTCTGTATCATTATTTTTATTGTTAGCAGAATCATTAATTTCACTATCACTAACATCTACAATCTCGGAATTTTCCAAATTATTTTTATTAGCAATTGAATCTTTTACTTCCTCAACAACCATGGAATTTTCCGTTTGATTAATATTATTATTCCCGATATGCAAATTTTTCGTATCATTCTCCTTATTTACAGTCGACTCTTTCATACCATCATCAATAATATCTACAACTACAGAATCTTCAGTTTCATTAATCTTTTGATTAACAGAAACTGAATTTTCTATATTATTTTTATTTATAACACTTGGATCAGTTACTTCATCATCTTCCATAACTAAAGAAATATCGGTATCTTCCATATCTAACGAATTTTCATCTGCACAAACTAAGTTTCCTTTATCATTCTTTTCATTTGTAACGATCGAATTAATTGTTTCATCATGAACATTCTCAAAAGTGTCTGTTTTAGTTGGATTCCCAGAAGCTAAATTTCCCGTTTTATCTGTATATTTATTTGTGATAACCGAATTTTTAGTTTTTTTAGTTTCGTCATTATCTATAGTTGCAACTACGGAAATATCAATGTTATTTATCTTTGAATTTTTTGAACTTAAACTTTCTTTATTGTTTTGATTGTGATTTATTAAAATAGATTTTTGCATTTCGTTATTGTGAATTGAATTATGTAAGACAGTGTCATTAACGTTTTTAAAATCAGTACTTAAGTTATCTTTATTTTTATCTAGTATTGAATTATTAGGCAATTCTTCCGGTTCATCAAATGAAAACTTTTCTTTTACTACAGAAAAATTTTCGTTATTTTTAACAATATCGTTGACTAAAACTATCGCAGTCTTTGCATTTGTTATCACATTATTTTGACTTATATGATAATTATTTGTTTGGATTTCTTTAATATTACTATTTTTACTTTCATCAATCTTTTCAGACAATATTTTTTCAACTATTTCGGTTCGATTTAATTTAACATATGAATCTTTAATATCTAACTTTAAAGGATCTACAACTTCCTTTTCATTTATTTCAGAATCATCAACTTTAAGAGTTGATTCACCAGTTAAACTTGTTTCAGTTAATACTTCTACATCAATAAGATCGTTTTCATTATCATTAGACATAGTTAAAATGTTTGTCTGGTGTTTAGTACTTTTTACTTCTGATTCAACAAATAGAGGTGAACGATTTGATTTTGACTCGACGTTTTGTAATTTTGATGAAAGTAGTGGATCTGAGTCTGTACTCTCGCAGTCTTTAACTTTTGTTTCTACAGATACAGAAGACTCTATTGTGTCATTAATAGAATGTGTTGTGAAAGATTTAATTGTTGATTCCTCAATAGTTTCATTTGAAGTGTTTGATTTATCAATTATGCTTTCTTCAACTTTCTTAGATGCATCCAATGTAGACTTTTCTGAATCTTTAATTGACTCATTAACTGCCACAGAGAATTTGTAAGTGATAAGTGTATAATTATAATCAAATAACAGAATCATTAGGAAAAATATTAAGCCAATACATTTTATAAAACTTACCATTACTTGTGTCCTTGTCTGTAGTTTTTGAAGTTCTTGATGATTTTGCACTATTTTTTAATTTGAAAGAGGTGACAGAATTATCTGTAATAAAAAAAATAAGAAAGATGTATAGATAAAGTTAAGAATGTTTTTTTTTGTTTTTTATATGCTAATATGATCTTACCAGAATCTTCATCAACTTCTATAACTGTATTTTCTAAACTTTTATATCCTTTATTTTTAGCCTCTCTCTCTTCTATTACTGTAGGTTCTAATGGAACCATTGATGCTCTTGTGCGTCTTTTGATAGGTGTTCCTGATTCATTGCCTGCAGGATCTACTGAATTAGATCTAGTTACCCTTTTACTTCTTGTTGGAGGGGAATTTTTTGTTTCAGATCCAGCTCTAATTGCTCGGCTAAAAAATAATATGAAATATCAAAATCAGTTATTTTGTTCTCTTTTTAATTTATTTTGCAGATAGCATATCAATAAACTATTAAAATAATAATCTAGAAATCAAATTGTTTTAAAATAATTTTGTTAATTATTTCTTTTTTTAAGCCTACAATCCTAAAATCAAGCCTAAAATTTTTTTTTATGGAGTTTACGCAGCTGATTTTGTTGATTATAAAACTTATTTTTATTTAATGTTTAACTAGTACAAAATATGAAAGTTAATAATTACGTTCTAAGACTTGTTCTTGTTGGTGTTCCAGATGTAGAAGGTGCAGCTGCAGTTTTTCTTGTAACTCTTTTTTGTATAGTTTCAGTATCAATTTCCACTGATTCACTTAAATCTGATGCTCCAGAATTTGTTCTAGATCTCAAATTTTTTACAACTCCTTTATCAATTGTAGCTGCTTGACTTCGTGTTTTACGACCTGTTGGCTGATCATGACTGTCGTCTAATGACTCTGGAGAAGATGTTATGACACTTAGCTGCTTGTTACTTCTGGTAGCTCGCCTGGCTGGAGAATCAGTAGCACCTGCTGCAGCAGAAGCTCGTGTTCGTCGAACAGCTGTAAAATATATTAACCTTCAGTCTTTCTAATACTTGAATGCAGATAGCTTACGATAAGATGAGAATTGTTAGTTAACAATAAAGAAATTAAATTTAATCAATAAATTTGTTTCCAAATTTCTACCCTCTTTGGACAAAATTTATCATTAAAAACTAGCATCTGCGAATAAAAAAACTATTTCAACAGCAAAATCGAATGCTCAAGATAACCACGTTCTCAAATCGGCCAAACGACCGTTACAGAAATTCAAGTCGCCGTGCTTCGAGAAGGTGCGATAACAGCACAGATAGAATCGCGAAACGGATACTTAATGAACATGAAAATACTCACAGCTCTTCGTCTCGACGTCCTCGTCGGAATCGCGAACGCGCGGCATGTTCGCGATTTCTCCGAAAAATATCAGTCGAACTGCCCTCCTGATAAACACCAAAGGTCAGAGGCAAAAAAAGCACGTGTCGCAGCAGCTCTCTAAAACCTACCACGCCGCCGGTATACGGAAAACTCGCGCGCGCTATTATCGGGCGCCGCGCAGGTTAGGAATGAGGCGCCTTTTGCTTGTGCGCTAAACTATACAGCGCGATAGATTCCAGCGTTGCCACGATGTGAATTATACTTTTTTTTTTTCAACGAGGTGGTTGTTACAGAGATAAATCGTTTATTTAAAATTATCGTTATTTTTAAAGTGAATTTTGATAAAAATTGATTTAATAATCATGAATGATATTTTCAAATTAAGAATGTCTGATAAGTAAAATGGAGTGATAGGTATTATGGTTAAAGATGCAATTATTTTCGCGACAGCCACTTGTTTTTCTGTACCACAAAAATTATGCAATCTTTAAAATTTTTCAATGATAATTTCATTTTTACATAATAAGTAAATTTATAAATTTGAATTTTTTTTTTAGATTGGTATGCGTTGTGTGAATGGGTAAAGTCTAGAAGTTGGCAAGCCAGTTTAAAAACACAGCGGACAGCGCCGTCGCGGCTCGCGGCTGTACAACGCAAAAAGAAAATAGGCAACACTGCGTTACTCCTACCTTAGTACCTTCACAACAATGCACGAATAGATAGAGACATCGTGACACAGTACACTTTTATGGAAATTTATTTAATTTAATTTCAATGAGGTTGTGTTAACAAGAAATTGTTATCATGCATGTTTATAACATTTAGTTTTCGCGTAATCCATCATTTTTTGCAGTCTCGACCATCTGTCATCAAAACTTTTACACTAAACTTTCATTGGATTAAAGCAATGGAAAATAAAAAAGAAGCTGAAAAAGAAAAAAAAGGTAGATAATGATTATCCACCCTTAAATGTCAAACTCCGTTTTCATAATGTACTGCATTAATTTGATTTATTTAGTTTCTATGCCGCATGTCATGCAAAAAATTTAATAAATATCTATGCAATAAACACTTAAGATTTTGCACAAAAATGAAATATTGAATCAAGAATATTATGAGTTTTAGATAGTAGTGAAGACCACAACAGTTCAAGTTCATCTTTAGAGCAAGCTGAAGGAGAAGATTCAGATTCAGGAATGGATAGGATTCGCAAGTTTTTTGAACAAAGACTTCATATCTTTGATTCATCAAGCAGTGGATCTACTGAAAAAGTGCTCAAAGAACTGTCTGTGGATGGTATTGTGGAATATATAAAAGAGAATAATATAACAAAAATAATAACAATGGCTGGTGCTGGAATATCTACAGGTAGGTAAAAATTTATTTATTTCAAAATTAAAAGCTTTTTAGGGCTATTTAATTGCAATGCGTAAAAAACTTTTAGCTGCAGGAATTCCAGACTTTCGTTCTCCTAAAAGTGGATTATACCATAATTTAGAGAAATATAATTTACCACATCCGCAAGCAATTTTTGAACTAGACTTCTTCAAAAGCAATCCAGAACCATTCTTTGTACTTGCAAAAGAACTATTACCTGACGGATATAAGCCAACTCTAAGTCATTATTTTATACGTTTATTACATGAAAAAGGATTATTATTACGACATTATACTCAAAATATAGACACGTTAGAAAGAGTAGCTGGGTTACCAGAAGAGAAACTGGTAGAAGCTCATGGAACATTCCATACTGGTCGATGTATAGATTGCCGTACTCCATTTGATTTAGCTTGGATGAAAGGTAAAAAAGTAGTTCATAGTGTTAGCTATTTTTTAGATTTTTTGTTTGCATTTCATTCTGTTGTCTATTTATTTTAGAAAGAATCAAAGAAGTAACTGTACCAAAATGTGAAGAGTGCTCTGAAGGAGTTGTTAAACCTGATATTGTTTTCTTTGGAGAAATGTTACCAGATCGTTTTCATACATTGCTTGGGGAAGATTTTCCACAGGCAGAACTTCTAATTATTATGGGTTCAAGCTTACTTGTGCAACCATTCGCCTCACTGGTTGATAGGTATGTTTTAAAAACAACAGTGACTTTTTAATTTAAGCTTAAAAATTAGATATTTATAATTATAAAATTTTAGAGTCAAGTCTGATTGTCCAAGATTGCTTATCAATAAAGAGAAAGTTGGTACACAAGATAGGTTAACAAGGTTCTTAGGTATACGCAGTGGTATGAATTTTGATGACCATAATGGAAGAGATGTTGCATGGTTAGGAGAATGCGATGCAGGATGTCAATTACTTGCAGAGAAACTTGGATGGGCAGTAAGTTTTTTTTTAATTTTTTGTATGTAATTTATTTAATTAGATTAAATATCTTAAAATTTTTTAATTTTATTTTAGGAAGAATTAAAAGAGCTTATGAAAAAAGAGAATGAACGTTTAGATAGTGAAACTGTAAGTATACAAAAATATATGTAATTAATATTTCGATGAATTCATGTTTACGATAAGTATGTAAATATTTCTTTTTACTTTATATAGGCAGAGATAAAAGAGTTACTATCAAACGAGAGTCGCCGTTTACAAAATGAAAAAGCAAGTAAAATTTAATATAATTCTGACAATTGCTATTTCTCAATAGAGAATTTTAAAAAAATTGCATAAAATGACTGTATTGAGATTTGGTAGCTATGAATTTTATAAATCATGTTAGATATAATTTTGTAAATATATTAATGTGATTCACTTCACTACTTTATCTCTCAAAAAATTATCAAATATATTTTAATTTTGCTATACTATCATTAATTAAATAAGCGTAATTTTTCGTTTTCTATTTCGCATTTATGCATAAAAATAAGTTATTTATTTGGTTTATAAAATAATTTTATAAACATTAAATGTATATGTTCAAATGTTACCTCAATTTGATATTACATCATCAGATTTATAAGTGATAAATAATTGTTATCTTAAAAATTTGTACCAAGTTACATGCATTGTGTTGGAAGATTTTCAATATTAATAAATAATGTTTCGTGAAACTAACAAGGCTTGTTTAACACTTACAATTTATCTTAATTAATTTTAATAACAATTAATTTTATTATAATTGTATTATATCACTTTTTTAAAATTCTTTTAAAATTATAATTTTATTAAATACCTTAGTCTCTAAATCATAACTGCTTTTAATAACATTAATTTAATATTATTTCATTGCGAACGGTCTAACAACGACTTCTTCACATTGACGTTGATGCAACTGTCCTATGCCAACAGCTGACGTTGCTAGAGGCTCTCTCCCAGAATAACGTAACTAAAAAATAATCAATATTGCTAGATTTATTAAATAATTAGTATTTAAGGTGTGCTGGAAAAAATACGTACCTTTCGGCCGCACAGATTTTCAAATCTGGGTTTAACAAAATTCCATGCTCCCATATTTTGTGGCTCCTCTTGGCTCCATATAAAAACTATAAACAATCGAAATGTATCATAAACTACAATTGTTTTTAACATAAGGTAAGTTTTTTAGAGAGTTTAGCTTACTGCTTACAATTTTTAACCAAATAAATATTAATTTTATTATTGTGGCTTAGCTATATACGTGAAACTAACCTTGTGCGTGTTTGTATTTCTGAATTTCTTCATTAAGTTCAAATACTGGAAATGGACATAAGCTTTCAACTCTTACAATTGCTACATCTTGAACTCCAAGAATTTCTCTGTGTTTCTCAAGAGCGTAATAGTGCTTTCCACTGACTAGTATTATTTTACGAACTGCGTCTTCTTTTACTTGGTTATCGCCTATAAGAAATAAATTTAATTATTATTGTAACAGATAAATAATAAACGCGTAAATATACGTACCTATTATAGGTTTGAAGCTAGTGCCAGGAGCTACATCATCTAAAGTTGATGTAGCTGAAACGTGACGAAGTAACGTTTTTGGAGCTACAAGTATTAGAGGCTTCCTAAAGTCTCTTACCATCTAAAACAAAATAAATGTATTATATACTAATTGTTAATTGTGAAATTTATACAAAAATTACTTTTTAAAGAGTTTTTAAATTTTTATTAATACTTAAGTAATCAAATTATTGAAAAATGTTCCTCGTGCGATGTTAAAAAAATAACGAAAAATAAATTTTCTTATCTAAGAATTTCAGCACTGTATTCTTAATACCACAACCCACTACAATTCCAAACATCTAAAATCATTTGAAATAAAAATCCAAACCCCAAGCAAAATGAAAATTTCCCAGCATACCTGTCGTCTGAGCAAGTGGAAATACTGGGCGGGCGTCGTGGGATTCACCACCTGCATATTCACGTCATCACCGTCGGGTCTATCTTCTTTGCTGTCCGTCAGCTGAAGAAAGCGCTCGAGCTTGCAGGAGCTATGTTCGGGCCCAGCGCCGTCGTAGCCGTGTGGTAGCAACATCGTCAGGCCACTGCTCAGCATCCATTTAGCCTCGCCGCTGCTGACGAACGTGTCGATTATCGTCTGCGCCCCGTTGAAGAAGTCGCCAAACTGCGCCTCCCAGATGGCCAGGGTATTAGGAAGCGTGATGCTCACTCCGTACTCGTAGCCGAGGACCGCTTCTTCCGATAAAATACTGTTGGCGAGCTCGATCTTGCCAGTCTGGCCTTCGGTCATCGAGTTCAATGGGATGTAGATGTCTGCGATCGAAAAATTTGTATTCAATTTAATCTTGTAGGATATCGGTAGTTTATATCGTTTAATTCACGGAAAATTTTGTACCGCCTGTAGATTGATCAACGAGCATAGCGTGCCTATGTGAGAAAGTTCCACGACCTACGTCCTGACCACTTATCCTGACGTTGTAGCCCTGGTAGAGCAGACTTCCAAAGGCCATCGCCTCGGCAGTCGACCAGTCAATATTGCTGCCGTTCTCGACTTTCTTCAGTCTTGCTTCGACGTGGCTTTTGCGAAGTGTTGGATGTAGGTCCTGTTATCGCGAACAAAATTGTTAAATCAACTTTTTTTAAACAACTTGCTCATATTCACATAAAATAGTTTGCTTTATATTTTACGTACTAGATCATCCGGGCACCGAACGCTCTTGCTGGCAATAAAGTTCAGAACATTCGTATCGAATCCGGTGTCCCAGGTGGTCACGGCCGAGTCCGCCTGTTTCAGCATCCCCCAGCGCCCGGTGAAGTAAGTCGGCTGGGGCACGTAGTCATCCACCTTCTGCAGAGCCTCGGCCAGCTTGGCCGTGTGCTGACTGACGATCGCGGCTCCCTGTTCCTTGCTCAAAACTTTTTTCTTCACAAGCTCGTCCAAATAACGGTCCGGTATCGATCTAAAAACGCGGTATACGATTACATTACAGGGAAAATTGGACAGTTTTGCCTTTACTTACGGTCGGCTGTGTATTATTTTATATCTGAGCGGATTCGTAAAGGTAGGATCGTCCAGTTCGTTGTGACCCCATCGTCTGAAGCAGTTCAGATCGATGAACACGTCCTTCCGGAACTTCCTTTGGTATTTGAAAGCCACCCTCGTGGCTCGCACGACCATCTTTGAACAAATCAGTTGATTATACCGACCTAGACTCGGGATCGTCGGGCTGATCGAATTTCTCGAATGAAACCAAACCACTTACGTTCACTTACCTCAGGATCGTCCGCGTTGACGTGGATCACCGGCGAGGCGATGAATTTGGCCAAGTCCGTGCAGTACCTCGAGGACCTGCCTCGAGCAGCTGGAGTCGTGAATCCCATCTGGTTATTGACAACCAAATGAATCGATCCGCCGATTTCGAAGTGAGGTGCTCCGCTCAACGCCAGGCACTCCTGGTTGACTCCCTGGCCTGGGTAAGCAGCGTCGCCGTGGACCTGCGCTCAATATCATCATGAAAATTAGATTGTAAAAAAGCCATCCACAAAAACGAAATTCCTCATCATCTTCACCCACCTGTACATTCAAAACTTTATCACTCCAGCGCGTGTTCCGGTCATCCGAGTAATCCCCATCTCCTAGTATCTGCATGAGTCCTCGGGTCTTGCCCATAGAGACGGGATTGACGGCCTCCAGGTGGGACGGATTGTAAAGCAAGCTGCAGTGGAGCCCGTGGACCAGATCGGCCGAGGTGACGAAGTGGCTTATGACGTCGCCGGTCGCCTTGGCGTCTTCCGGGAATTCGGGCAGGCCGCGCAATTTCCGGAACAGCTTCTCGGCCGGGAATTTCAGCATTCCCGTGAGGAAGTTGAGGCGGCCACGGTGGGGCATGCACAGTACCAGCTCTTTTAGTTTGTCTGCCGAGTGAGGGAGGTGTTAGTGCGATATTGGAGTTTGGTTTTGTTGGGGGTGAGGTGGGAGTGGGGCTGGCGGTTGGGTTTGGGTCGGGCGTAAATTGATTGAGACGCGACTGAGGCTGTTGGATTTCGATGGTTGATATGGTTTCTTGATTACAGCTGAGGTAAAATGAATTTTTTATTAGTTTCTTTAGTAGTAGGTTTGATTTGAGAAAGAATGTAAGAATAACTGTGCGTTTTCTAGGTATGCATATTTGTAATTTTTTTGACAGGTACTCGAGATATTAAAAGATTTTAAATTATCATGTGTAGATATCACCAGTGATAATACAGTTAATATTAAGTCAACCCAACATTACCACGACAACATCCACTTTTCTCAATATTCGCATATCCCAACCCAAACCCCTCCCACCCGCAGCCTCAGCTCGTCAAAAACCCGCCAAAAACCAGCCCTCCTCCAGCCCTCCATGAACCCCAGCAAAATCCCTAACCATCAGCAGACAGCCTGAAAAGCTCGTGGAAGAAAGCCATCATGCTCTCGGCGCCCTCGCCGCCGTATCTCTTGACGCTGACGAACTTAATAGCCAGGAATCTATCGAACGCCTGGCTCTTCAGCATCTCCCGGGCCACGGCTCGCCTCGTCTCGTCCTCGAGCTGCTCCTGATAACATTCCTCGAAGCTGCGCGCGAACCATTCGCGCTCCTCCTCCGTCTGTGGAGTATATAGAATGCAATAGGCGTTTTTTAATAAAGAGCTTCGCGGGAGAAGGCTGGGAATGGAGATGAACGAGCGATGCGCCCTGGAATTTCGAGAGGGCTGGGAGAGGTATGTACACGCGTGCCTGGAATAGCTCGGGGAGTTTTCTGAAATGAGGTCGATGAGGAGATGCGGGAGGATGAGTGTAGGAGGAAAGAAAGGGGCGTTATTGCATTTGACGCTTTACAGTTTCGGAGAAACTCGTTTATAGAATGACGTTCTTTGAGGATTTTATATAATCCCGCTTCAAAGGCGCGCTTATTATGTAGATAGTTTTGTATAAAAATTGCGTTGCATACTTATGCAAATATTTGTGTAGTGAAAAGGAATATTCGAATTTCAATTCTATTCGATAATCGTCAGTAGATTCATATTTCGTACACTTTCCAAACAGAATTATATTACCTAACTTCATTAGAGCTACTTAAAAATACTTAAATTACTTTTATATATTATTTTTCATAATCATATGATAGTTACAAAGTTTGTTTAAGTTCAATATCTAAAAAATGTCACAATTTCTAAATTACAGAATTTTGTTAAATGAAAATATCTTTCAAATCTCTACGTAAAATCTCAACAATAAAGTCTACTCAATCACCAATAATCCACGCATTCACCGCACCAACAACAAAAGCCCAAGAACCCCCCAGCTCTCACCTCAAGGTAGCTGAATTCCGCGGATATCGTTCCACAATAAACCCTCCTGAGCAGATCGAGCGCCTCGGCGACGCTGGCCTCGTCTTTGTCGGCGCGCAGCAGACCGCGGAGCCGCACATTGTCCTGCAAATCGAGCCCGAAGCGCTCGGGCTTTAATTCTGGGAGCGGCTGTGGCTTGTTCAGCGCGATCGGATCGACGTCCGCCTGCTTGTGGCCCAGCTCGCGGTAAGCGCTCAGCAGCCTGTAAAAGTTGCTGTAACGCGAGCGCGCCTCCAGCTCTTCTTTGGGGACTGTGGATCCAACGAGGTGAAAGTTATCGTTTTATTGTTTGTGGTTTATTGGGATTAAATTTGAAAATTGAAAATTCGATTTTATATCGGTAATTGTTTATTTATGATAAAACGTTGACCTTCCGTGCGCGGTCTCAATTTAACAGTATTGTTTTTTATTCTTATCAGTGTGCTAAATGCAATCTTATCTTGGCAAACTAAAATTACAATAAAAAAACCATTCGCTATTCCAATCGCACAAATTCTCATTTTCAAAGCAGCAATACATCCACAGCACGCCATAAAAACATCTCAAGCCTAGTATAGTACCTGCCTTCGAATTCCGAAGTGCGCGCTCTCGGCCGGTGTCCGTAAACACCTCCAGGCCCGGTGTGATAAGGCCTCTGCGGCATTTTCCGACGCGCCTCCGTCAATTTCCTCCATCTCGCTGCAGGCGCCTCGACTTGGCCGGCTCTGCTTCTCGACACTATCCTCAAATTCCTGTACATACCTGCCCAGCCAGTGGTTAACACACTTGCGAACTAAATCAAGCTCGGGAATATGACATTTAATCGAGGCGCGAGCGGCGAGAACGGCTACGATTCCCGCACGACTGAGCTGCTATCGGCATTGTTACGGGCCCCCGAGATTCTTTAGCAAGTTGGGGCTCTTATCTGTTTACTATGTGTCGGATGAGAGAACCCGCCTATCAGCGGAGATGCGCGAGTGTATACTGTTTTCTTTCCTGCGGAGCTTTCGGCCGATGTGATTATTGAGATTGCGAAGAGGCTTGGGGAGGTCTCTTTCGAATTCTTGGCTGGCAAGATTGCTTTGTATTATAATGTGAGTTTTAGGAGAGCGGTTACTTTATTATTTTGCTTTTTGTTTGGTCGAATTTCGTTTTAGACGTTACTACTTTGCTTTACGTTATTTCACTGCGTTTAGTGTAGTAGGAGCGATGCGGGTGAGTGACTCTTGTAGATTGATATGCACGTTAACGCGTGTCGATCACGTGGTTTTTCTATTAGCATAACTCGTACAGTCGGCCGCTTGGACGTAAAACACGCTTAATCCAAGAGTGTCGAGGAATTTGAAAAACTTATTTTTAGTGATTTTAAAAAATTTGTCACGTAGAAGTTAATACTATTATTAAATAGATATTTTTTTAATAATTTTCAAAAGTTTTATCGCAATTTTTTTCAATGTCAAATTCTGTATTTATAAAATTGTGGATAAGG